>BQNB010047050.1:0-43363 GCA_026074375.1 Tanacetum coccineum | reverse complement strand
TCTTATTATAATCAAATAAAGAATCTATGACACACCTTGCTTGAGAAATAGCAAGGTGGTTGAATGACAATTAGGATGTTATCTCTTTCAAACTTAATCTCTAACCAAAGTTATGAGAGTAAGAAAACAAATAGCTTAACTAGAACTAAAGCTTGTTAATTATGTTTGTTTGAGAGATAAATGAACTCTTCAATGTGTTTCACATTAATTGGAAGAGATAACATTTACTCTCAATATCCCTTTCCTTTTATAGGCAAAGGAATTAGGGTTTACAAGTTAACCTAGTACGCGTGTCATGCATCCAATGGGTGGTTGAGATACCATTTAATGCAGACATGCTTTAAGGTACTAGGTACAGTCCTTTGGAGAAAGTTGTTGTACTTCTATACCAACTTTAGAAGTATCTATTCCCAAGGAGATTGCTTTATTCCTTTTGACATAAAGCAATCTTTTTCCCGCCTTGTAAACCTTCTAGAAGTGAAACCTTTTGTTTCAATCTTCTGTTAAGGAGATAGACATCGTTCAGCTTGGAATTGTCAACCAAGCTGAACTGAAGCTCTTGCTAAGGACTTGTCTTTAGTTTCTGAACCGCCACATAAACTGAAGTGAAGATGATCTTGATCTTCTAAGTACCTGAAGAACTGGAGCTGAACTTTCTTCAGCGACTCAAGCTGAACTTTCTTCAGCTTGATTAATACTTAGGGGATTTTATGTTTAAATCTACTGAAAGACTAGGAACGTACCCCACTAGAACATACATTTTACTTTCCTTTTTTTCATTTTTCTTCATTAAATCCAACTCGAGAATACAATGTAAAAGATGTAAAATAAAACATTCATGCACTAATTCGAAAGATAATTAACACGGTATTCTCAAGTTAAATTTAATGAAGAAAAAGACAAACAAAACGAAAAAGGAATAGAAAATGGTGCGTTGTCGAGTAGCAATTAATGATTAATAATGATAACGATGTGGGTTACCCACGCTCTGCCGCGGGGTGTGAGGGACTAAAGCTGCAATGGACCGATCATCCAAAGGGCTATTTTTGTAAATTGCTAAAAATTAATTAAGTTAACGGCCATTACAAACGGTCATTACTTAACGTTCGTTAAGTAACGACCGACCTCAATGACTATTTTAGTAAATTGTTAAAAAATAAAATAAACTAACGTTCGTTACTTAATAGTCGTTAGTGGAGGGGAGTGTGTAATTTTTTAAAGTGAGGGTAGTTTTTGTAATTTGACACATAGGGCGAGGGGCTATTTCGTAAATATCCAAGGGACTATTTTGTAAATACCTATGGGTTGTGTGTGGTTTTTCGGGTCGGGTGGGCGGTTTCCGAGCTGGATAAACGGGCGGGTTGTGTGATTGTGGTTTCCGGGTCAGGGGTTGGGTTCTGGGTCAGATCGACATGGTGTGTTGTATACTTATATAATATAATGATGAAAAGAAAAGAAAAGAAAAGAAAATGTAAATAGAAAAGTTAGTAATGATTTGAGCTAAAAATGTTTAACAAACATAGTGAAAATTTGTATCCCAAATTGCCACATTTCTTATACCATTTGAATCATCATCAATTTGTTTGACATGGAAGATGGCATTTGACACGCGATCGATCTGCTTTCTTTCTTTCTTTGTGTTTGGGAAGATCGATCTGATTAAATTATAAAAAGAAGATGAGAAGTTCGAGGAGTATTTCAGGAGAGCAGATTTGGATAAAGATGAAAGAATTAGCGGAGCATAAGCCGTTGCCTTTTTTCAGGCTTCCAATTTGCCCAAACCCACTCTCGCTCAGGTTGTTTACATTCATTTTCAATTCTCCACTGAATTATGATCTGTTACTAATTAAATTTATTCGAAATCATATATTCCTAGTAGTTCGTTCGATACGCATAGTTGCTCCTCTTGTCAAGTAATAAATCTTTTAGAGGAATTCAGAAATCCAAGGTCAAAAATTCCAATTTCGAGGACATTCCTGAGCGGGGCGGATTTTAGAACTAAAACATGCTAATGTTAAATATAGTTAGAGGGTGTTTTTTATGCCTGTTCTGTAGGACGATTAAAAAAATGGTAGTAAGCCGAGTGAGATTTAACTACTTTTGGGCAATCGAATACTGAGTAAAACTTGACTTACCATTTAGTAAGTCCTCAGTTTTGTACTATGGCCATCTTCCTACTTTAGTTGACACTTTTGGGCCGTTTTTGATACATAGACGGTGCAGTATTACTTGTGATATTCAAGTGGTTGCTTGTCTAAGTGTAAAGAGTTGGTCTTCTAGTTCTATCTCGTTTCAATCTGTGGATTTTGAACCATGAGAGATCTTTTAACAGACGGACTATTAATAATGTCTCATCATGACTTTAACTCACTTGATTGTGTGATCATGAGTGGTTTTTCTGATCATAGGTTTGGGTAAATTAGTTCAATGTTACAATTACTTTTATCAGGTAAAATAACTTCGGATCCATATCTTATGCTATTCAGCCCACCCTAAAATTTGTTAGGCTAGTGTATGTAACTATAATTATTACTATGTATAAAATTTGGTTGAGGGGTTCTATTCGTGTTTTGTGTAGCTTGGAAACTATGGTGCTTTTAAGCTAAGCCATGTGACAATTCAATTTCCCTTTTCAAGTCTTTTGTTTTGTACTAAGGCAAAACACTTGGGTCATTTTTTATACTTGGACCGTGTAGTATGCATTTTAACATGTTTAGGTACCAAGGGCTGAGTAATGTATCAAAACAGGCTTGGCTGCTTGGGTCAGAGGAGTAATTTAGAACTCGTTCTTCATAAAAAATGATTACTAAATTACTGTTAAAATAACAATTCATTTAATTTCACTAAAATGTGGGAATTTGTATATACTGCTTGAAAATACTTTCTGACCAATTAGACCATTTTAACTTTATGGATATTGTAACCTTAAGTCATATGTGTTAGTAGACTGCCTTCATAATGTTGCAGCTAGAAGACATCCAGAATAACTGCTGCATAGTATGTACCTTAGCGTTGATTGACTAAGATTTGCAGCTTTTGCTTCTCTTTATTGTTTCTGGTGTATTAGATGTTAAGGTCGTAGATATAGTCATATATATATGATTCTAATAAGAAGTTTTAGGCATTTGGTCTTTCATTCTTCTTGTGATCTCTAATTAAATCCTAACTATGTTTACAATCTTAAGAAGAATATAGGACTATACTTTGACAAATATGAACAGTTTAACCATGGATATGGGTCATGTTTCTCATGATAATATATTATTTGATTGCAGATATGGCAGCACGCAGATTAGAACCACACTGGCTTCCTTGGCCGTCAGGAATTCTATAACGCCTTAAGCTTGTAACTGTTGCACAAAGTAAAAGAGAACTAACACCAAATATAGTAAAGGCGACATTATATGGAGCTGTTTCATCTAAAATCCCTGCTTTACAGATTAATTTTACAGCTCTGCCTCCAGATCAACCAAATCAAATGGGATCACGTCCTCCTACACAGCAGCCCGGGATTGTCAATTCAATGGCCCAACATCCTCCTACACAACAGCTAGGGGTTGTTAATTTAATGCAAACTCAAAATTTTGACATAAGATCACAGGGGCCTCCTCCTTCAGTTGCCCTACATTCTGCATGGTAATTTGCACCTCAAGGAAATCAGTCAATGGGACCGTCACCTCAGAATGGTTCTCTTCCATCACACGATGTTGATTGTCTTAGTTTCCCAGCAGGTGGCGGTCTATCAAACTCGAATGTTGATATGAATGGTTAGGGTCAAAGTTATTAGCGTAAGAGTCGAGGGGGCTAATTGCCATTAACTATTAGTTAATGGTTAAGTATGTTATTTTTGGTTTATTTTTTGTATTAGTTTGGGGAAGAAGTAATATGCACCTATTTATAAGGGGGATTACCTTAGGGTTTTAGGCTTGGGATTTCTTGTTTTATTTTCTTCTTGTTTTGTAGGATTTACTTTTGTTTATTAATTTATCTACAAGCATCCGACTCTGGGTTTTAAATGGCGAGAGGCGCTCCGTTGCGCTAAGGGTCAAAAAACTAAAGAGCGGGACGATGAGGCAAAAGCGCACGCCTCACGTAGGCGAGGCGCGTACTTTGTACAAAACGATTTTAACTTTGCTAGAAAGCAAGATAAGCATAATTCATATATAAAAATACATCAAGATTACATTTTATCAAAATGTCAACCGATTCATTCCTCATTATTTCTCAAAGTTTGCGATTCCATATCGCTAAAATGCTAGATATTACAAAACAAAGATCATAAGCTTATCAAATTCCTACGGGAGAATAACTGAAGGACCACAAAGACATGCATGTGAACAAAAACCATGCAATGCATAAGAACAGATGGGGATTTATGGAAATTAGAAGAGGCGTTTTAGTTTAAATGTCCACTTAAACCCTTTTAGTTTTAATGCATAAGAACGAATGGATTTATACAAAAACCAACTTAAAGGGACCAATAATAGTCCATTTAAACCCTTTTAATTTAAATGTCCTTTTTATACTCATAAACAAATGAGGCGTTAAAAAAGCGCTAAAAAGCGCTCATCAAAGGCGCCAAAAGCACCGCCTCTGATCGCCTTATGTAACGGCTGCGCATCAAGGGTCCTGATGCGATGACCTCACTGCCTCGGATACCTCATGCCTAGGCGCCTAAAAGGCGCGCTTTTTAAATAGAGATCCGACTACGGTTGTTTGTCTCAATTTATTGTTATCAATTTGGTTTCTATCAAATTGGTATCAGAGCCTACGACACTATTTATCGACGGAATTACTGTTCACTACAGTAAAAAAATCACTCATGACTAAGGTAACCGATCTGGAGGCAAGTTTCGAGCAGTACAAGGTTGAGCAAGCTGTGAGCCAAGCAGAATTGAAAGAGACAATGGAAATAAAAGATAAGGTCGGGTGCCGACAACAGTTTGTTGAAATCCTACAACTGTTTTGTTGAAAAACACAGGACAACCGTGCTTGCCGCCGGACCACCCCACCATTACCGCCGCCCCTCCTTACCCAACCGCTGCATTACTATTCCCACCATGGCTGCGGCAACACCCCAATAACCCCACTACATCACCAGCCTGCCTAAACCTTTCGCCACTCACCCAGCCGCTGCTTTAATCCAGGCCCCGACCCTTTACCACGTACAACTAGTTTTTCAGCCTCCCCTTTGGAACTCGCAAGGGTTTCCGATTCCCATATGCGGTTTTCAAATGGTGTTTTTTTTGGTCGTTTCAGATTAGAGCTGAAGCGCAAGTAAGTAGCCATAACAGCAGGCTACCAGTAAGTACCGAAGGGATGTTCCAAAATTTCTCGGATGTTTCATTGGTAAACGCTGGTAGGTTTTTTCCGGCGCCAAATCAAACAATACCACCGCCACTTGTTCAAGGGAACGAACGGGGGTGGGTGCCGGGGATTGATTATCGATTGCGAAAACTAAAGATGCCTCTTTTTAACGGGGATGGTGTATATGGATGGTTTACCTCGCCGAGAGATTTTTTAACATCCAAAGATTAGTGACCTCTGGGGAGAGACTCAAGGCTGCGATGATGTGCCTAGAGGGTCCAGCTCTGTCTTGGTTTTGATGGACTCACAACAGGGAACCATTTCGGAGTTGGGAAGATTTAAAGCGGCGAATGCTAGTTCGTTTTCAATCCTCGCAAGCGGGTACCTATGTTTGGTGGTGATTTGTTTTTTGCTTCCCAATCTATATCCAAACCGTTATCATCCTCAATGCCAACACAAACTAAGCATTCCACCCGTTTCTTCTGTATTTGTTCCTACAACTTCTAAGTCCCAGACTCCAACCAAGATAGACCCACTCGGTGCATTGAATGCTTTTACAAAGCAACCCACAGATGCTCCACTATAGTCAGCGGGGCCATCTCTACAAAGACCGAATCAACAAACCCTGACTCAAAATACTGCTTAAACACAAGTTCCCAACACGTCGCTACCTTAGTGGCAAAAAATACTGGTATTAACATGTATTGAAAGTGTTCAAGGAAGTCAACTCTGACAGAGATGGGAAAATCATTGGTGATCAGGCTCGTAGCTTATTTTTGAGTTGGCGACTACCAAGAGGTTATATGATTTACTCTTTCTTGTAAAATGATTTCCTATAAACACGACAAGCCGTAATGTTGTTATTATTCTCCGACAGAAATTCCGAAAAAGGTGTGGGACGTGTCTGATCAAGATAATGACAGCATGCTTTCCCTGAGGGAGTTCTGTATCGCTCTTTTTCTTATGGAGCGGTACAGAGAAGGCCATAATCTTCCACCAACACTTCCTAGTAATGTCTTGCTTTTGATTCAAGGAGGTGTTGATTTCATCGTATTCTTACAAGTTGCCTATATTGTATTATAAAACTCGGATTTGTAATTTATTTTGATAATTTAATTCTTGAGAATTAAGTTATGCGACCAATTCTCTATGTAAAATTATGCTTTTAGTGTACGTTATTAGAAAACCACACCAAATATAAAAACCCGTAAAGTTTTAATATCGACTGTATGCAAAGTTACTTAATCTGACTTCATGTTTGGTTTGGTATTTTGTTAAAAAAATAAATATTAGACAACTATGGTATTACACGGGTCTAAATAGTTTTGAAATAAACGGTTCATAATTATGAATGTTGCAAACTAACAATTTCTTTGTTGGTAGCAAGATGATATTGCTTATTAATACAAACTGAGGGACTAGAAGTGTTATTGGACATGAGGATTGGCCTTTGGAGTCAACGATGCCTTTTATCTTTTTTCTAACTTCATTTCATCTTCATTTTGATAAACCTGTAAGTCTTCTTACTTTCATAATTGGTTTTTGATTTCTTGTCTCACTTTTCATAATTGTTTCATTTTGTATTTTGTCTTTTATTATAACTTGTTGTTCTACGAATAACTTTTTATCCTTTTATGGATTGACCAAGAGCCTATTTTGAGCTATCTTATATTAATTGGTGGTTAATAAATGTTCCAGGTAATCTAACTGCTTGTGTTGTTATGACTAAGCGCCTAATTTAACTGCCACAAACTGTAATTATCCTGCTTGCATAGTTAGGAGCTATGATTTACCGCCTGTGTTGTTGTGAGCCGTTGTTTGACGACTGTCTGTGTTTGTGTTTGTGTTTATGTTTGTGTTTGACCTAATTCATATGTTGTTGTTTGATTTGATTATTGATTAGATGAACTTGCTTAGTTACAATGTAAGATAGTCGTGCTATCGATGCATTTTTTGTAAAATATTTGACTAAATTGTGACATAATAACGGTACTCTAAGCAATTCATGTAAGGTGATTATATAGAATGGAACATGCAAAGTGTAGTTTGTTGTAGATAATGATGTAAGATGTTGAAGGTTAGTGCTGCTAACGAAATGTTTATGATAAAAAGGTTTGTTGTGATTGTTATTTGGAACACATCAATTAGGAAATTTAAATTCGTTGGTATTGTTGTGCCTTGTGAACTCACAAACATCTCTGAAAATTTGACTCATTTTGGTTTTAGGGTTTGTCCTCCAATGTATGA
Organism: Tanacetum coccineum; assembly: GCA_026074375.1. Taxonomy (NCBI): domain Eukaryota; kingdom Viridiplantae; phylum Streptophyta; class Magnoliopsida; order Asterales; family Asteraceae; genus Tanacetum; species Tanacetum coccineum. The sequence continues at coordinate 35,809 of BQNB010047050.1, read as the reverse complement.
TCCAACTATTGTTGGAATCTCTAAGTGTTACTAGAAAATAAGCATAAATTTGGAATATTTACATTGAGCTCAAAGACTTAGAAGATGAAACCAAGTAGCAATGTGCCTTGTAAATCAGTTAGACTTAGATGGTCAACTCAAGTGTTGGGGCAACCATGCTGCAACAGACCAATAAACAAACAAGTTATAATAGTATTGTTTTCATGCATTATCATCTTGATACCCTCTACAATTCATTTTTTTATAAAGTTAATCATATATCATCAAGTCTATTTGATAAATAATTTATGTGGTTATTGTTTCTAAAGAAAGCATTAGAAGTGATTTACTATTTGATCCGGTGGACCGAATGTTAAACTGTTTACTGTATTCGGGAAATTATTAAGGTATAGGATGTAAAAATAGAATAAAGTATCACTCATATGTACTAACGAATTGTTGTTAGATTGAATTACGCAATCACAAATTTTGGACGCGTTTACTAGAAAGGAAACATTCAAAAATATGAAAGTCACATTTTTAGTGAAATGAATTAGTGATGAAATGCCATTTGTAGTTCAACTTGATTTTCATATCTTTCTTATTGATAATGCCTACTATTTCTGAATTTCTTTACTTGTGAATGCAGCTCGATCTTATTATTGAAAATGGCTACTACGTCCATTCCTCATCGGTGGAAATATGATGTTTTTGTAAGTTTCAGAGGTGATGATATCCGGAAATGTTTCATGGATCATCTCTTCAACGACTTCAAGCAAAAAAGGAATTCATGCTTTTAGAGATGATAGAGAATTTCCTAAAGGTGAAGAGATGTCTCCTCATCTCTACAAAGCCATTGAAAAATCAAGATTTCTGACAGTTATCTTCTACAAAAATTACGCTTCTTCATCATTGTGTTTGAGGGAACTTGTGAAAATACTTGAGTGCAAAGAAATGGGAAAGGCTAAACACGAGGTTCAAATTATCTTTTATGATGTTAAACCTGGCGTGGTGAGGAACCAAAAAAGGAGTTATGAAGAAGCGTTCTATAGGCACGAAATTTCGAATAGTACAGAGGTGGATAAATGGAAGGAAGATTTATCCATGGCGGCTAACTTATCTGGATGGGATCTCGAGGACATGACAAATGGGTAAATTTCTTGTTTTTGAATAATTATCTATCTTGTATCTCTACTATAGCTTAACATTATGTAGTTTCTCTTACTTATTGTGTCTTTGTCGAAAACAGGTTTGAGTCCAAGTTCATCGATTCCATTTCTAGAGAACTCCTCAAAAAATTATGTGACAGACCCTTACATGTTGGTGAGAACCTTGTTGGCATCGATTTCCATTTTGAGAAATTAAATTTGTCATGCTTGGTTGGGTCAGATATGGTTAACATGATTGGAATATGTGGTATAAGTGGAATAGGAAAGACAACCCTTGCCAAGGCTATTTATAACCTGATATATATCCACTTTGAAGGAAGCTGCTTTTGTGAAGATGTCCAAGGAGTCTCAAAATGTCAAGGTCTGACTCAAGTCCAAATGCAAATGATTGGAAAGTGTTGGATTATGTCCAAATATGTATTAATATATGACCAGGAATTATACGAGCCTATGGGGACGCACACGTTTATATGTAGAATAACGAGTAAATATATTAAAGTAATATATTATGTGTTTAGCAAACGATCGTTAAATGTTAACAAGTATTAATATTAGTCATTAAAGAGTTAAGGGACTAAATATACAAAATCGAAGATTGAAAGGGTGCAGTTTGACTTCCCTTTTCCTAGTCGGCTAATGATTATAATCCTAATGGGATTAGGAAAGTCTAGGGGACTATATATACACATGTTTGGAGTTTTCATTTTTTTTAACCCGTTGACTTGAGAACTAAATACCCAAAATTATCGTCCCTGTTTTCCTTTCTTGTGGACTTGATAATTCGACCGGGTTCTAACAAAAGCTAGGGGTTTTTCGTCTTCTTCTTTTCTTGGTTTGTTCGATCTCTACAAGACCCGCACGAAAGGGTTTCGTTGGTTGTGGTTCGATTTTGACTAAGAACAAAGGATTAATTTGGTTTTCCTTGATTGTTACGATTTCGAGTTATTGTTTGGTATATACACTACTAGTAAAGCATACTCTCATGATATTTAGCTAATTATCGGATAGTCGTGGAGTAAACGGTAGAGTAAAGAGATCATAATGTTTGCCTCGTGGCGGGCGTTTCACGTGGTATTTTACACAGTGTTATAAGAAGACGGTGTCAGTGGTTGGTTTAATTTTGAACGGCGGTACCTATATTTATTCGGTTTGTATCTTTACGTGCCTTATTTAAAAGTTACACATCTTCTATCCTAGTTAATTATTGTATTCTACATGCTGATTTTCAATTCCGCTCGGCGGTACTCCGTTGTTAATTAATTGTATTAAATAGAGATCGTAAAACCCAATGTGGCATCACGACGCCATCGTTGCATGATAGAATCTTTATATTACAAGGAATAAAATTGGACCATATAGGGTTTCTTGATTAATTTTTAATTGCCCCGCGCGGGGGCGCGTGGGTTTTCAGTTGCTTAATATAATAATGCTTGTGTTCTGGGTAGGGGTTTGTATTTGGTTGTGTGTTTGCGAAGGGGGGTATGCCTTGGGGTGTCTTTCGGGATGGCGTGTTGAGGTGATAGGCGGGTGATAGGGGGGGTTCTATGGGGACGGGAGGTGAGATGAACCGAATGGATGAGTTTTGCTGGAAGTTGGGATGCCTGGGTAGGGTGTGTGCTGTGGTAAGCCGGGGGTTGGTGGGTTTGGGTGGGCGGGGGTATTGTGGTGCGGGTTTTGTACGCCATGTAGGGGATGAAGGGGCGGATCATATATATGGTGAAGATCCCACTATGGATTCAAAATTTCAGGAAAAACTAAATAAAAGACCTATTATTGATATTATGGGGCCTACAAATAGTTTAAAAAATTTATGTGTTTGTCGGTATTTATTTATATAAGGCTTACCCCCCTCTGACGCAATCTGATTATTCGATGGTTGTGGCCACCGGAAGTTTATAGGACGAAGAAGCCTTATGTGAATAAATACATTATTTAATTATTAGATAATTAGGATCATATGTAATGGTTTGCATGCCTTAATTGTTAAGTGAGTTTAAATAAATGTTATTTTAGTATTAATTGATGTTTATATGTTTTATTTTTAAGTTCGTGACTTGTGGAGAAAATAAAAGGGTTTTTTGGAAAACAAATATAAACATAACTAATGATTATCGAAATAAGATTTATTATGGACTATATAATGCAAAAAGTCAAAAGTGGATTCGGCTTACATCCGATATAAAATTCCATGATTAGACTAGCAATTTATAGTCACTAATGTTGTTACCAACATTAAAGTTTTTTTATGAATAAAACTAGACGCTCTGGAGTATCATGGGCAAGTAAGGCTCATCCACTTAGAATCAACACTATAAGTGAAGTTTTAAGGGGAAACTTCCGAGTGGTCAACATTCTAAAGAATCAGGTTTTTAATAGCTTCGTGACTTGACCTGATTATACGATCACACCCCCGTTCTTTGTACGTTCGATGTGGACGTTACCGTGTTAATCCATGGCAGCACTATAGATGTTATTATTTTTTTGCAGAAAAGACATAACTCTTTAGATTTGAAAACAGTTGAATCGTTAGTTTTAATTTAAGGATTCACTATCTTATGTATATGATTCGTATGATAATAGGTGAGATACTCGTAATAATAACTTAATTGAGTTAAAATTTTTTATTAAAATCAATGAGGTGTTTATCGAAGATGTATGCATGCATTCTTTGTATCTATATTTGACAGTCAATAACCATACCCTTTTTTTCAATAAGTTATTGCCATCCAATTTGTAGAAAACACTTGCTTGATTGCTCTTTTAATATGCCATGAGACGTGTGTAGATTTGCCAATCACAAGGTATTTATACGCTTTGTCCGTAGACGGTGAGTGCTTATCATAATTACTGTTTTTGAATTGAAATTGCGACGAACCTTGCGTTGTTGTGGGTTAGACCTGTTAACACGCCGGCATAAGATGTGATTGATAACTTGCTTTCACTAGATCATTATGCGTAATAAAGTACAGTCCCATATGGTTTGGAAATTGCAAAGTTTGTGTTATTTCAATCGTATTGATTACCTTTTGAATACACCCATATTCAACTAGCAGATCGACTGATGTTTTGGGTTGGGGGTTATTGTCAAGTTGAGGTCCTAACCTTAGGAAATTAATTGTTTATTTCATATGATGCGTGGGTAATTAATTTTCTTCAAGGTCGTATTATCGAAATACTAATTCTTGATTTTTTTATGTTTTTGTAGATGGCAATACTCTGGTTTCAAAAACTTAAACCAATCGGCTTTCAGGTCAATGTTTGAAAAAGAAAAACTTTCTTAAGGTAATAATTTCAATTATGAGTTTGCTCGACTTAAGTTGGATCTTGAGAGTCGGAGTAAAGAAAATACTTGTCATGTGAAAAGCCCTTTACCCCCTGCTCCTGAGCCTGCTTGCTCTGACCAATGTTGTGATCCTGTGGATAGATCATAATAATATTTACCTTATATGGATGCTCATACGGTGATTGCTTGTCTTATGCCTCGGGAGTATGACCCCACTTGATACCTTCATAGACAGTTTGAAATTGCTACTAATCCGTTTGACATGATTCAGGATCTCAAATCCATGTTTAAGACAACAAGCTAGTGTGGAGTCGTGGTTTGACTGATCCAAACTTTCCATGCATTGTAACAGGATGAGGGAAAAAACCAGTTGGCCCAATATGTATTAGTTGAAGAAATTATGTGGAACTGCGAATGTCTTGGTTATGTGGCCTCCTACAAGGATTAAGTGTTGGTTTAATCTGGTATGCTCCTCACTACAATAAGCATAACATGGGGAAGACAGTTGGTGAACTACATGCTATGCTCATTGAGTATGAAAAATGTTTACCTAAAAAGGCTGAAACACCACAAGTAATGATGATTAAAAGTGGTAAAATCCAGAAGGACAATAAGAAATCGCTTAATGCAAAAGGCAAAAATAAGGTTAAAGGCAAAGGAAAGGATAAGAAGGTTTATATCCCTCAGCCTAAAAACCCTAAGCCTACTATTATGGAGCGCCCAGCTAAGGATAATGCATGCTACCACTGCAAGGAGGTAGGTCATTGTAAGAGGAATTGTCTTGCTTACCTTGCTGAGTTGATTAAGAAGAAGAAGCAAGTTGGCACTGCCAGTTCTTCAGATGTCTTCATAATAGAATTATTTTCTTTTCCTACTAAATCCTAGGTGTATGACACTAGTTGTGGTACTCATATTTGTAACACAAAACATGATCTTAGAGGAGTAAGAAAAGCTGAAACAAGTAGAAGCTATTGGAAGTTTTGACTTAGTTTAACCTAATGACCTTGTGATTTGTTTAGACAATTGTCATTATGCACCTTCTATAACTAGAGGTGTTGTTTCGGTTCACCGTTTGGTAGAAAATGGATTTGTCCAGTGTTTTACGGATTTTGGAATTTCAGTTTCTAAGAACAATGTGTTTTATTTTAATGTTATTCACAGTAATGGTATTTATGAAATTGATATGCATGATATTGTACCAAATGATAATTCTATTTATAATGTTAGCACTAAAAGAGCCAAACGCAATTTGAACTCTACTTATCTATGGCACTGCCGTCTTGCTCACATAAGTAAGAAACGTATTGAAAAGCTTGCTAAACTAAGAAGGGCTTTTAAAATCAATAGATGATGAGACCATTTATAATTAATGACGTCATCTTGTTTATCGGGTAAGATGGACAATGGAAAATCGTTTTCCACATCGTCCCAATAAAGGGCGAACTGTCTCTTGGAATTAATACATACTGATTGTGTGTAGTCCAATTAGAAATGTGTAAGACAAGGTGTAGCTACTTTATTACATCACAGCTGATTATAGTCGTTATTGTTATGTTTATCTTCTTTAAACAATAAACATGACGTTTTTGATACGTTCAAAGTGTTTAAAGATGAAGTTGAAATTCAACTCTGGGAAGACCATTTTAAGGCCCAATACGATCAGATCGGTTGCAATGGTGGCGAAATACATAAGCAAAGAGTTTAAAGATTATTCTTAAAGCTAACGGATTTGTTCAAACAGCTTACTCCTTCCATACACACCACAACATAATAGAGTGTCTAAGAGCGAGAAACCGTACTTTACTAGATATGGGTTGCCGATCTATGCATGAAATCTGTACAAACATATGCCTTTTTTTTCTTTTGGATTATGCTCTAGAGTCTGCAACATGCATTCTCAATATGAGTTGCACCAAAGAAGGTAGATAAGACACCATTATGAACTGTGGTATGGAAAAGTTCCAAACTTGGTCTTACTTAAAGGTTGGGGATATTGTGAGGCTCTTGTGATGAGAGATACGCATGACAAACCCCCCCCCCCCCCCCCCCTCCCCCCCCCCCCCCCCCCCCTAACCTATTATCTATGATATGTGTTGTAAGATTATACACCAACCTTCCTCAACCACTCCCACAAACTACTACGAAGATAAAGATATTTAGTGTATCTTATAGGATACACCAATAGGAAACGATGGGTATTACTATTTATACTTCCCACCAGAAAAACAAATTGTTGTTGCAAGGTATGTTGAATTTCTTTGAGAAACTCGTCTCATAAGTCAAGAAATCAGGGGGAGAGAGGCGGGTGGTAGATCTTGATGAAATTCAAGAAGAAGAAGCTAGAACACTTCTTTAAATCACTAGCAACATTCCCTCAAGAGGTGGAGGGTTTTGAACCACCACAAGAGAAGGTGATTCTGTTCGTAGATTGGCGGGTCTGAAAGGACACATCGAGCTCCCCAAACCGCTTATGTTCTAATGTAGAGGTGGAGGAGCATAGTCTAGGGGATCTTAATGAACCCACTAGCTATAAAGCCGCGATGTTAGATTCTGAATCTAATAAGTGGATCGATGCTATGAATGTGGAAATACAATCCATGATGGACCCAATATGGTATGGGTCCAGGTCGATCTTCCTCCATGGTTATAATACCATTGCGGAGCAAGTGGCGTTTTAAGAAAAAGACTGACAATGGACCGGTATGAGCGTATTTTGTACACGTCCTATAAAGCTCGTCTTGTAGCGAAGGGCTTCACTCAAACCTACGGGGTTGATTATGAAGAAACGTTTCACCCGTCTGCTGACATTAGAGCTATTAGAATTCTCATATCTTTGAGCATACTTATGATTATGAGATATGGCAAATGGATGTTAAAACAGCCTTCTTAAATGCGTTACCTTGCTGATGATAGAATCTATATGGTGCAACCTGAAGGGTTTGTTGGATCCTAATCATCCCAGGATAGTATTGCAAGCCTTCAAAGATCCATTTATGGACTTATGCAAGCGTCCAAGAAGAATGCCGAATAAAAGATTGATGTGAAGATAATCCAAAAGGTTTGGATTTGTCAAAATTCTTTGAATGACCATGTGTATATCAAAAGGCTAGTGGGAGTAATGTTACATTCCTCATCTTATATGTTGATGACATAATCATCATGGGTAATCACATTCCAAGTTTACAAAGTGTAAAGGATTTATCTTGGAAAGTGTTTTGCCTATGAAGGATTTTAGGGGAAGCAGCTTAGCATTTATTCTTGGAATAAAATCTATAGAGATAGATAGGTCAAAGCGATTAATTGGACTAAGTCAAAGTGCTTACATGGATAAAATCTTGAAAAGATTTAGGATGGATAATTCCAAGCGTGGTAATATCCCTATACAAGAAAGACTTGACTTGAATAAAATACAAAGTGCTTCAACACCTGAAGAGGTGAAGCGTATGCAAAATGTTCCCTATGCTTCGACAGTAAGATCCATTATGTATACAGTTAGATGCACTAGACCTGATGTTGCGTTCGCACAAAATATAACAAGCCGTTTTCAACAGAATCCAGGAAAACCACACTGGACTGCTGTGAAAACCATTCTTAAATATTTAAGAAATACTAAAGAGATGTTCTTGCTTTATGGTAGAAATCCTGAAGCTGAACTTTGAGTTGATTGCTATTGCAATGCTGGATTTGAGACTGATAGAGATGAAATAAAATCTCAGATACGATACGTCTTCATTTTGAATGGAAGGCGCAGTAGACTAGAAAAGCTCCAAGCAAAGTACTACTGTAATATCCACTACAGAAGCTGAATACATAGTTGATTTAGAAGCATAGATGGAAGCTGTTTGGATTAGAAAGTTTATTTCAAGGCTTGTTTTAGTACCAACAATAAACGAACCAATTAAAATGTTTTGCGATAATTCAGTCGCACTTCTTATCGCCAACGAACCGAGGGTTCAGATGGGCGCTAGACACTACCATAGAAGATATCATTATGTTCGCGAGTGTATTGAACTGGGCGAAATTAATCTTCTTAAATTTCTCACAGATGACAATCTAGCAGATCCTTTTACGAAGGCTTTACCAAAAGGAAAGCTTACTCAACATGCTAGGAGCATTGGACTTCGTTTAGCTAGTAGTTTCATGTAGATCCGTGTTTAGTATTTGGATGAGGGATGTTAAGACAATTTTATTAATGATAAAAATACGAGATATGAAGTTATATTTAATATAAATTGTGTCCTATATTTGCATGTTTAATCCGTGAATAATTTTATTATTCTAAATGAGTCCGTTGTCAATCAACAATATGGGAATATTGTTGAACTAAGACAAATATGAGTGATTGGTGATATCTTGGATATTAAAGGATGTGTTCGCCAAACTCACATGATATTTATAAGATGAATATTGGACTTCCCCAACTAACAGGATTATCACTTTATGGATCGGCGTCATTAAGTGAATCTTGTAAGTGATTTCATTTACTAAATCTTTAGACTTGAGATGCAAGTAGGTCTTGCATATGTGGATTGTTCTTCTTGATTTAGTCCGCTTATCCTAAATAAGGTAACTAATAAGGATTATTTTCAGAAGTGATTATGAAGCATGGTGACATGGCACTTGTAGTCAATATAGAATTTGTTCCTTCAATAGTTGAAGTATGATGCCACTAGGCCCCTTGTAGGGTTAATCAGATGTATGTGTGGCCACACCTAAAAGTTCATGTAGATGAGTCTCGGTGATTTTTGGTAATCTTGGTTAATCATATATACAAGAAGCATAATCGTTAAATAATGTGATGACCTTGATCCATATCCATGTTTAACACGGTATCAGAAACAAAAGGATTGTAAATGTCTAAATCATTTAACCGTGACTTTATGAAACCACACTCGGATATTCCTGGGAACATTGGCGTGTTGCTAGACGCTTACCAATGTTATTATATTATTTGATACATGTCCAAGTGGGAGCTGTTGGATTATGTCCACGTAAAATAATATATGTTCGGGAAATTCATTCGAGCCTATAGGGACGCACGTGTTAATACATAAAACAATAATATTAATATATTAAATTTAAAATATTAATAGTGATAAGTAAACGGTCATTAAATGTTAAATACAAAGACTAAATAGTAATAAGTCGGAAGTTGGAGTTTGGAGTTTGGTTTCGTCCATTTTGGTTTGACCGATCGGTGGAACACTCCTAGTAGGAGTAGGATTACTTGGCTTTGCTTGGCTTGCAAGCCAAGTAATCCAAGTCTATATAATGACCTCTTGGGGTTCATTATTCACATACATTTTGAGAAAACCTAAACCTTAAACTCACTTCATCCCCTCTCCTCCCTTTGTACGATCGACATAAAAACCTACAAAGGGTTTTTCGATTAGGTTTTTGGTTCGACCCACTAAAAACAACAAATTGTTTTGATTTTGTTGATTGTCAAGATTCGGGGTTCGTTTGCTTTATCACTACTAATACTAGCATACGTTATTGTTTGCTACGAACATATTGTGTGTGTTGAAGTAGAGGGATTATACTTTGATCCTAGTGGTTTCGCGTGGTATTTAGCTTTATACACACGTGTATATTCAAGACTGTAATCGTTAGATTGCTAAAAGGTACACACCTCTTGAACTCTTTGTTTATTACTTATTCTATACATATTTATATGTTTTCTGTTATGTACTCATGATTTGAATTGATCAATAGTTGTAAAAACCCAACAATACCTTTATTGTCACAAGTATCTAAAATATTATTGTAACAGGTTTCTAACATAGTGTTTAATTTTCTAGCTCATTTGTTAGTTGGATCAGAGAAACATCTCCTCATATTGATGTAAACTCACTTTCTACAGCAAGAGAACAAAAGTTTGCTAAATGGTTAAAGGAACATGTAAGCATAAAACTAACGTTAAACTCTATTAAAACTAGCAGCACTAAATATTTTTTGAAATGAAAATGTAAATTCTATTATTATTGATGTAGGTTTTTGAAAGGTTAAATGGAAACTATGAACATTTGAAATGTCTAGCATGGGGACCATTACGTAATGTTAAATCATATGAAGGCTATTTAGTCAATGGTTACATGTTCCATACTAAAAAACATGGTACTGGGCGGGTTACACACAATAGCGGTGTATGTGTGAGAGGGTCTTATTTTATTGACTCTTAGACTGACTACTACAGATCGTTGGAAGAAGTCTTCGAGCTTGACTACCATTCCAATGATGGACGGTGCATTGTTGTGTTATTCAAATGTTCCTGGTTTAACCCTTTTCATGGGGTGAAATTAGATCGTAAGCATGATTTGGTTGACATCAAACATAATTCAAAAGGATGTACACACAACCCGTTTATCCTAGCATCACAAGTGGAACAAGTTTATTATGTACTTTATCCTTATGTGACTAAGGAATTGAAAGATTGGTAGGCTGTTGTGAAAACTAAGCCTAGAAGTAGTTATGAAGTAGCACAATCTGCATTTGTAGTAGATGACAATAATAATGTGGATGATGAAGATTTCTTTCAAGAGAGTGAAAGGTTGATTCTTAATCTGGACACAAGCAATTATGATGATATGGAACAGGTTTGTCTTGTCACTGAAGGAGAAATTGAAGAAATTTCTAACGATTATGTTCACAATACTCATTCACCAATTAGTGATGATGAACAAGAGTTTATAGATAGCGATGATGATTCAAATGAGAATGATGATGAAGAACTTGATTTAGCTAATTATTCTTCGGATGAGCATTATTCATCTGATGACTAGTATGTAATAACTATTATCTATTATTATTGTTATTCTGATATATGTTATCTAATATTTATTATTATTTCGATGACTAGTATGCATTCTTTATTATTCTTGATTTGGCCTTGACAGGTACACTGAGCAAGACAAGTATCATTTTGGTATGGCATCGTAATATGAGGTATGTGGTTTCTTTTTTATTAAAATATATTGTATTTTGTTAAAATGGGTAATATTGGGTTTTAGTGGATCATATTCGGCTGTAATAAGCCATATTTGGTTGTAACAAGTTGGAAAATAACCTGCACGTTACGGCGGAGGCTAACATGTTACTGCAACATATGTTGCGGACAACACATACAGATTTATGTTATATATTGACTAACAGGCCAGCATATTTGTTGGTTTGAAAAATACTCGACTCTGCTGGGGATTGAACCCAGAATCTCTGGTTTCGTAGACCAGTGCCTTATCCATTGGGCCACAGATTCAATTTGTTATTGTTGTACCGTGTTAAAAACTGTTCTAATGTCATATATCTTTCATAGATTACTATAATAGCAATAAAATAACCTTGCGTATTAAAATAACATGTATTTAAATTACCTCCGCAACTTATCCATTATCCGTCACCACGATTTGTCTACTACGGATCAAGAAACTATGTCCACAAACACATCCCTAATTCCCTTATACAATGTACCAAAAGAAATATTGCAATTGCATGCGTATGATGAAGTAACTAATATAATGGGAGGTGTTTATCACTGTTGTTCCCACTTAGTTAGTAAACAATAACTACAAAGTTATTATTAACTAACTCATGGCTAGCACGTAAAGTAAACAATTTGTTCTTTAAAAAGATTTTTATACGTAAATATAATTAATAAGTAAAAGACACAAAAATAACTTTTCAACGTTTAACTCTTTTTATTAAGAATTATACCCCATTGTATGCGGAACTACAATGGGGATTGAATGACAATGTGTGTGTGTGATCTCCTCACTAATAACTTTGCATAAACCTACAGTGTTATGCAAAGTTAACTACTATGCTAACCAACTGAGCTTGCTCAGGGACTTAGTAAATTTAGAGGAGTAGATGTATGTTTGTGTTGGGTTCAGTTCCTGAGCCTTTCAGTCTTTCAGTAGATTTAAACATAAAATTCCCTAAGTTACTCAAGCTGAAGTAGTTCAGTTTGAGATAGCTCTTCAGGTCCTTAGAAGATTGGGAAGTATCTTCACTTCAGTGTATGCAGCGGTACAGAAACGGAAGAAGGCCCTTGGTTAGAGCTTCAGTTTAGCTTGGTTGACAATTCCAAGCTGAACGTAGTCTATCTCCTTAACAGAAGCTGAAAAATAAGTTTCACTTCTAGAAGGTTTATAAGGCTGGAAAAAGATTGCTTTATTCCAAAAGGAATAAAGCAATCTCCTTTGGAAAAGGTGCTTCTAAAGTCAGCAGAGAAGTACATTCGCTTTTCCTCAAAGGACTGTACTTGGTACTCTAAAGCATGTCAACATTTAATGTTATCTCAACCACCCATTAGATGTGTGACACACATACTACGTTAACTTGTAAACCCTAATCTCTTTGCCTATAAAAGGAAAGAGATTCTCAAAGTAAATGTTATCTCTTCCAATTAATGTAAAAACACATTGAAGAGTTCATTTATCTCTCAAACAAACTGACTCGTATCACTGAAAGCTGAAGCTTCAGTTTTGGTCATAACAAGTTTGTTTTCTTAAACTCTTAACATAGGTTAAAGTTTAAGTTCGAAGGAGATAACACCTCAATTGTCATTCAACCACCTTTCTATTCCGCAAGTAAGGTGTGTCATAGATCCTTTATATGATTCTAATAAAAGTCTATACGTTGAAAAGTACTTCTGTGTGTTTTAAACTTGTTCTTTATATTGTTTATATATATTTGTTTAAAACTTACTTTGTTGCTAGGGAATCTGATTAGTTTAAAGTTGATAAACCTTATATCAGAGTCCAAGGGACCAACAGTTTGTGAAAGTTACGACTTTGAATGCATAAACTTAACATCTACTCCGTTACAAGAGTTCTATTTATACTACCTAGGTAGGGTCACACCCACATGGGTGGTAAGCACTAATCCCAATCCGAATACGCTAGTACATTTGTACAACTTTGTCTCTATTACAATTTATATTCTAGGTATGGGACAAATGCTATTTCTAAGTTTAGTCCTGACACTGAACTTGTCTTATACCCTCTTCAGGATAAGTTGACTTCAGGAGATAAGAGCTTGGGCTTATCTGCTTTCAAACTATCCCGCATATTCTTTAGTTTCTTGTCTTCAGGGTCTTCTAGTTGTTGGAGATCGTATGGGGCTCAATGAGTCTATTTCCATAACTCACTGAACCCATCACCTTCTTCTTTGGCCCAGGCTTCATTCATTGAGTACTGCCTCACTGAATGCTAGAGTCTTTCTTGTAGACTCAGGCTGCACATCTTGAAGGTAACTCATTGAGCGACTATTCACTTAGTGACTTTGAATTGTTAAAGGATATTTATACTTAGGTTATTTTGTATTCAAATCCTAAGTGAATAATCAGTGGGCAATGACATTGGCCCAACAATCACGTCAACTATAATAAGCATTGATATAATTCATCATACCTGAAAGATGGTAACTCAAGTTCTGATGATTTAACAATATGACCATGCTCGGAGGTACCAATAAGATAATCATACCCACCCTACAAAAAGTAATATAGATGAAAGAAACCTACAATAAATACACGTGAAAGAAAAAATGAATATTGGTCTTATAATAAAATTATATAATTAAGAGAATGCCTCATATGGGCAACAGTTCATTACGGAGCTGATATTGGCAGCATATATCACTTTATAGCCCCAATACATTTCTGGCTCTTCCTTAGGTTTGGACGATAAGACAATCTAATATGGCTGATCTACAAAGCAGGCATCAGATGACTAAGTCTTCTAAATGAAAGATAAATCAGCAATTTAACAGCAAATCTTAACAACATAAACATAATCAAAATAAAAATATATTATGCGCTCGTATGCGTAATTGTATTTTATATGTTAATTAGCAACTAAGATCAGTTATAGAAAATTCCTTTATGGAGATATGCAAATGCAATGGAAAAGGTATGTTATTATCTAAATCCCCTAAATCTCTTAATGTAAAAATAAAAACAAAATGGCAAACTTGAGACGCTGGCATACGGTACATGGTCACCCGAAGAAGACACAATATGCAAACCTACACCGTCCACATAATCCTCCTCCTCATTGATCGACTGATATTGGCTGTTGCACACAAACATGGGGCATTAGAAAAAAAAACCTAAGATCAGTTACAGAAATTTCCTTTATGGAGATATGCGAATGCAATGCAAAAAGTATGTTAGTATCTAAATTCCCTAAATATCTTGTTTTGTATAAAATTTTCTGGTTCTTTAATTGTCCATTTGAAGTACCTATGTTTTTTCCTCTCGAAAATCACTATTATTCGGAGCAAGAAATGTAACGCTTGGTTGAGTATTATCTTAATTTATTTCTAAACAATGCAATACCTAGTAAGTACATATTAATACTGTTGGTCCTAAAAATTGTGTAAAATATGAATACTTTAAGAAATGAAGAACAAGTTTTACACAATAACCATTTGACAACTAATAACACAATTTGTACTTTTCAATATTTATAAATCTTATTAGAAATGAATCAAAGATTTACAAAGGATAGTTGCGAAACACTATCATGATAGAATGACAAATAAAGCTCTCATGAATCAAAGCTAAGCTTATACTTCATAAAAAGATGATCCTATCAACTATAATACATTGTATTATTTTTTGTTTGTTTAGAATCAATGTCTATTCCAGTTACAAACATTTCTTTATATAGTAGAGAGTACAAGGATAATAAGTGGTGATGGTTGTTGAGATGTGTCATCCATCTAGTGGGGTTCCCTTTTTGAAAAATCAACAACCATGCTTTTGAATTATCATAATTGTTTCCACCGTTGTGGCAACTCTTTGTCATTGCTTGGTCCCCACCATATATGTTTGTTTCTTTGAGGGAGATAGATATTGAGAGTTATTGAGATATTTGTCAAATCTTAATAACTCTCATGTTGTTTGTAGCTCATGTACTTTACTCACTGACACCACATCAGTGAGATAAAGTATTTTTTCAGTTGATCTTCGACGTCCCTGAGGCTTTATGTTGAGAGAGCTTTTTACAACGCATCATTGATTTATTTATCAGTGAACAACTCACTATTTATTTAGTGAGTAAATTAGGCTATTTATATTTAAATACTTGTCGGGAATAATTGAGTTTAATTTTGACCCAACAATCTCCTCATATTTAAATATAAAAATAGCATTAATTAATTGAATAGTAGTAAGTGAGGGAGTGAGGTTCAGTGACAGATTTAAGGAGTGGAGGTTCAAGTTCAGGGAAGGGTTCATTGAATGTAAGTTTAGGGTCATGTTTTGTCTTCATTATTTGATACTCTTCTTCAGTTTCACATCAAACTTAATCCGTTCCTAAATAAGTGTCAACTGTTGACTTTTAAAGTCTTTTTTTAATAATTTTAACCTTAAATTATTTTGTTTGTGTTATATAATACTTAATGAAAATTATATCAATGAAAATACATTTAAAACTCAATTCATTCATATATTTTGCATCAAGTATTATATAACATAAAAATAAATAGTTAAGGTCAAAGTTGCTAAAAAATAAATTCAAAAGTCAAAAGTGAACACTTATTTAAGAACGGATGGATTACACATTATATTGCCCATAAACCACATCGATATCCTCATCTATATAGAACTGAGGCCCACATTAATTTCACCAACACTACTAATTCTTATACCCACTTCTTATACCCACTGAAGTTTTTATTCAATTTATCAACCCACTAAACAAAACCTTTTTCATTGTTGTATCATATCAATACCAAGTTCAGGTTCCATATTTATCTCCCACTTTTATTTACTTCCACATATAACTTAACAGACCCATATACCAATTAATATTCAATCAACTAGTGGCTGCCAGGCTTAATGATGAAGTAACCCAACTCCATCTGCCAGATTTCAAGAACTCAGGTTCAGTCTCACATGATTTTAGACACTCCATGGTTTCAAGGAGTTCTTAAGTACAGTAACTCCAAATTCAGAGACCCATTCTCGTTCAGTCACATTGGATTTTTTTTTCAAGGACATGACCGTTTAGAGACTCCATCAGTTCAGGGTGACATTTTTTTTAGGGTCTTGACTTGTTATTCAGGGATTCTTGGTTTGAGAGCCACACTTGGTTTCGGTCGGTTTGTGGGATCAGGTTTGTACTTTGAATCAGGGACTCCATCTCTCCAAGGATTCGTCGTTAGGATCAAGGACCCTCGGGTATTTGTTTCTCAGTGTCATTGGTTCCAGGGACCCTTGGGTTCAAGGACTTGAAACCGACTTCACAGTCTCAGGGAGTTTAGATCTTGGGTTCAGTTTGAGGTATCACACTGATTTTCATCCACTGATTATTTTTAATCAGTTGCTCATACAATAATCAGTTCTCAGTTCCTCTATAACTCTATGAACTCTTGGAATTAAATACCCTTTATCACGCCACATTCTTCAATCTCATACACACTAATATACCCCCTTGATATACCCTTTTTCTAATCTACATTAGTACTCCCAAAACACCATATGGGTTTCATGGAATCCTCAAGTTCAGTGACTCCATATTTAGGGACTCAGTTTGAGATTCACTTGGTTTGAGTGACTCGGGTTTCAAAAACTTCAAACAACATTCTGTGTCATTCAGTTTCAGAGAACCACGTTCATGTTCAGGGACTGAGGTTTAGACTTGGTGTTTCAGTTAGTGGTAGTGATTGGGTTTAGTGACCTATTGTTCAGGCCATGGGTTTAATGAGGGAGGGTTCGGTTTTGAGGTTTGGTAAGGGTTCAGGTTTGGTGGGTGTTCAGTTTGTGAGTACACTCGTATGCATTCACTGAATCCTTTTAAACCACTTCCTTTTAACCAAGCCCACTAATAACTTCATTCATGAAAAAACACACTAAAGAAATTTCATCATGTCTTCAGGGACTCGGGTTTAGAGTCACATAGAGTTTCAGGGACTCCATTGCTTCAGGGAGTCGTTAGGTATCAGGGACACCAAGAGGGTTCCATAGATCCTTAGGTTCATGATCAGTTTGGTTTTCAAAGACTCAGGTTTAGAGTCATTCTTTGTATTTAGGGAGATCGGGCTCACTGATTAAGTTTGGGTGAGTTTGTTTTAGTGTATTCTCAACCCCTGATCTAAACCCTATGCAATTTTGCATTTACTGATTCTTTTAATCAGTTCACCATTTTACACACTGAACAACCCTGTATACCCATGACAACAAACAACCCCAACAACACACAACCTGATATATGAAAAGTATTTCTTTATACTTTCTTTAAAGATCAGTGTCCCTAAAACTTAACACTGAAAAAACTCATTTTAATTTACTAATCGACCCCTCCATTACATTGAACAAACTGAACAAACTATATACCATCCTCATCGACTGATTCTTTTTAATCAGCTCCACCTCCCAAAACTAGTTCTTGAACCAGATACCTTCTTTTTTTTCAACCACCATCACATTGTTCAATCCCTTTCGTCACGATTTGACATCACCCCACAAAACACTGATTTTCAGACTCGAGGGTTTCGCCACAACAACCGACTTTCAAGATCAAAATATATCTTTTGGGTATTTCGATTCAAGATCTTTTTGTTTGTGTCGTGATGAATTTTTTTATGCCGGATATGGTTTTTTGTTTTGTATAGATCGAAATTTTTGTGTTCTAAATCTGGGTTTGTGATGTGGGGTATCTTTTTTGTTCATTCTAATGGGATTTGGGAACAAGAATGGGAAGTGCTTTTTTGTTTGTGGATAAAGATGGGTTTATGAAGATAAGATGGTGACGTGGGGAGTTATGGTGTGGTGATTTTTTTTGTTGAAATCGGGATCTGGGTTTTTGGTATGGGGATACTTCACGATGTGGGTTTTTGTGTGGGATATGTGTTGTAAATTGAACACCTAAAGGATTTGGGTTTTATCAGTGAGAGGGTTTTTCTTATATCGGTCAAAAATATGTGTATTCTTCCCTCTCAAAAAGTTATTAGTAGTCATTCAAAAGGATCTGGATCATAAAAATAATTCATTTGTTGGTCCTAAAAATTGTGTATCATTTGTTGGTCCTAAAAATTGTGTATCATTTGTTGGTCCTAAAATATGTGTATCATTTGTTGGTTTTTCTTATATCGGTCAAAAATATGTGTATCATTTGTTGGTCCTAAAAATTGTGTAAAATATGAGTACTTTAAGAAATGAAGAACAAGTTTTACACAATAACCATTTGACAACTAATAACACAATTTTTACTTTTTAATGTTTATAAATCTTTTTAGAAATGAATCAAAGATTTACAAGGGATAGTTGATGCACACTATTTCGATTGAATGACAAATAAATCTCTCATGAATCAAAGCTAATCTTATACTTCATGAGAGGATGATCCTATCAACTATATTAAATTGTATTATTTTTTGTTTGTTTAGAATCGATGTCTATTCATGTTACAAACATTTCTTTATATAGTAGAGAGTACAAGGATAATAAGTGGTGATGGTTGTTGAGATGTGTCATCCATCCAATGGGGTTCCCTTTTTAGAAAAGCAACAATGCTCATAATTGTATCCACCTCTTTGTCCTTGCTTGGTCCCCACCATATATGTTTGTTTCTTTGAGGGAGATAGATATTAAGAGTTATTTAGATATTTATCAAATCTCAATAACTCTCATGTTGTTTATAGCTCATGTACTTTACTCACTGACACCGCATCAGTGAGATAAAGTGTTTTTTCAGTTGGTCTTCGACGTCCCTAAGGCTTCATGTTGAGAGAGCTTTTTACAACACATCACTGATTTATTTATCAGTGAACAACTCACTATTTATTTAGTGAGTAAATTAGGCTATTTATATTTAAATACTTGTCAGGAATAATTGTGTTAAATTTTGACCCAACAAATATATAGAGGAAAAGTACAATCTAAAAATAAAAACAACATGGTAAACCTGAGACGCCGGCATAGGGTACATGGTCACTCGAAGAAGACGCAATATGCGAACCTACACCGTCCACAAAATCTTCCTCCTCATTGATCCACTGATATTGGTTGCTGTACACAAACATAGGGCATTAGAAAAAAACCCTTTTGGTCATATTGTCTTAATGGAACCCCTGAGATAGATTCAAATTACCTTGTCTGCTTGCAATGTTGCACAATCAAACACGTTAATGGGTTGGTCAACTTCATTAGCAGGTCCTGCACAGGCGACAGATAATGCTGGAACAATGATGGCAGCTATGTCTGAGCAAGGACAACAAATGCACTCATGATGTATTAAGTTATTAAGCATATAACTTCAATTAAATATTACTGGAGATATAGAGTTGCTATTAGAAATGTACCTCATTAAGGAGAACCCTATATGCATTCAAATCGTGATATATTTTCCGATTCTCCGCATTACAATGCTCGAGTGCTTCTGCAATATGATAAGCAACTCTAACACGCATTTCCCATGGCGAAGGCTGTTTATCCCCTACAACCAATAGATACAAATACGCTTCTTTAGTTCTTCTTTATTGACCAAAAATCAACTACATGTGACCCTTTAAATTTAAACTCGCACACAATAATTTTGGATATCGATACTATCATACATGTCTAGTGGAGTATGTTTTTGAGCTTATATTGTATTGAATCACACAGTTAGATCTTGACAAAATTATTGCTTTTAAATGTCGTCGTAATATCACTCATCCAAACAAAATGCTTAAGAAATTATTTTGTCAAGAACTAAATGGTCAGATTATTAATATTCATGGTTTTGCTGTCTTATCATGGTTGGGTGAATTGAATAAATTAATAAAGGAGGTGTTTCCTAACTAAAGGAATGAAGACATAATTTGCGTAATAACCCAACTGACAAATTAAGCCATAGCTTTGAAATGCTACTTTGAAATGTGAAAACTACCTTTGATTACAAAATCTTAAAAGTTATGATCTACATATTGTTACTTGAGTTGTTGTGTTATTTTTTATTTACACAAAGTCCATTTAGTGCTTTTGTTGTAGCGAGAATTTTTTGTTTTTATTTTTGGCTTCGTAGATAAATATACCCAAATTATCCAACCAAACAATAGATTTAAACCATAGCTAAAATAACACACATTTCAAATCCACCCTATAATGAAGACGTTCCTACAGTGATTCCACATAGCTAACCAAACGGGGCCCAAAGTACCTTTTGAGAGCCACAATTGGCCGCCTCCTTTGCTTCTCGAGTTTCAAACTTCAAATCTTCCATCTTTGCACACACATCATATACTATTATATATAAGTGCACTCATAAGAAAACTGAGAGAGATAGCCAGTTGTAGCAATCAAGACTCACCATACACCATAAAAACATGTGTCTTTATAACTACATGTTTTTAGATACTTCCTAAAAATTGATTTGAAAACCATTAAGCAACATTCCATAAACTTGTATTAACTTATATCTTTAAATAAAAATAAGCTTTTCAATATCATTAATTACCATCTTAGGCAATTTAAACATTAAGGCTCGAAATCAGTATCATCAAAAAAGTAAGAGATGTAAGAAAAGTTAAAGAAAAGACAAAGAAACATACCTTTCTCCTCCATCTCCGGGGTACGCTGTTTCCAGCTTCTTCCTCTATTCGGTTGCCTTACAACACCCCCAAATTTTAAGAAAGCCCTAATATCAAAATTAAACAAAAGTATCGACAAAAAATTCAAATTCCACATACCACAAAAACACCTCTGTTATGGTCGCCTATCTGTGTGTACGTGTCTTTGTCGAAAAGATTTTAGGATGGTGGGTATGTGTGTGTGTGAGAAGATAGTTCTAGATCCATGTTATCAAACTTAGGAGGTGAGTAATATGTGTGCAGAATAGGAGAGTAACGACATAAAGAAGAAACTTGCCAATTTTTTTAGCCCAAAAAAAGAGCGGGAGCCCACCATCCAAAACGGCATTGTCGTCACGACTTTTAGGATATTGTATAATATGACAGAGTATTCAAATGGGTTTCAATAGGTATTAATGTGTCATATTGGGTTGTTATGGATCATAATAGATGCTAAGTAGTCATGATGGGTTGCAATTGTAATGGATCATATTAGGCTATAATTGGTAATCTGTTATAAATTGGGTAATGGGTTGCAATGGTTGTAATGGGTCATATTGGCTTGGTTTGAAAGGTGATAAAATCGATAATTTGCGAGGTTTATTAAGGGGTAGTTATGGAATCTGATTTACAGGACGTTGGCTATTTATATTCACTGAACTGCTAGTTGTGTGGCTATATATATGTTTGCTAAATTACTAGTGTTTGGCTGATACACTACTAGAAAATCAAGCATCAGCAATAAAAGTTTGCATCGCTATTCTGTCACTAAAGCCTTTCAACGATAGAATTGTGACGAATATATTCCATCACAAAAAGGGCCTCGCAAAATTTTATCGACAAGTTTAGCGACAAAAGTTTTAGAGTTTCGGCGACGGATTGTCGGTCTATTACCCCTCACAAAAGCCTTTTTAAAGTTACCTAAATTAAATTTGATTCGACCATCAAGTGACAGCTTAGCGACAAGCTTTCTATCGCTAGTTGTAACAGCAAAGTAATCACTAATCCATTCTAATAATTTTGCTACTAGAAAAACTGCCAGTCCAATGAAATTGGCAACGACATTGGTTGTGGGAAAATCGCTCGTCGCTAAAAAATGTTACCAACAAATAACCTTTTTTTTTTAAAATTCATTTCATACATGACATGGAAAAAGATGCATAATGATACACTACTTACATATAAAAGAAATAATTGACTTACATATATAGTTCATCTTTGTTCGAAGATATACAATAATAAAACATCATTACTGTATTAACAAAAATTTATGGCAGTCATGAATAAAGTCATGCCAAAGCTTATGTTATGAGATCCACTTGCACACATACCAATATAGCATGCATCCTTTTGAGCCACACTTCGTCAATGTTGTTAGTTTTCACCTCCTATGACTTCCTTGCCATGTGCCAAGAGAAAACTATAATATGTAAAAACATACTCAAAATACTTTGCAAGTGTCAGATGATATCTGCGTATATAAACAAAGAGATAGCTACCCATTAGTGACTTATAATTAAGAAACTGAATATTATATGAAGCGTACTAAAAATTTTATATCATTGTCCAAAACTATAATTAATAAAGAGATGAAGCAAAAATATTATACAGTATGCGATTTCACGGTCTACACAAATTCAGAAAGTGAATAAAAGGATAAGGCAATCCTAGAGTTAATACATTATCTATGTTCGAATCATAAATAAGCATGTCATATAGTATTATGCAGAAGCTACGGTTTGAAGCTTAAAGCGTCAAGCATAAACAAGCAAAATAGAAGCGAACTAGGAATTAGAGAATATTTTTAAAACAGTGAATTAGAGAAATTGGTGTCAATACATAGTTATATACCTAGTGTGCATTCATGTTTATACTTCTGGGAGCAGTTCAAGTACATTGACACTTAAATAGCTTTTAAGCCGCTTAGCAATCTGCTTTGACGTAGGAGTATATCCATCTCCACTGTACCAAAGAAACTCAAGTTGAAACTTTTGAAGAACAGGGTTACATGGGATCCAAATGAAAGTATGCTTCGCTCTCGTGCATAAATCGAGCATAAATACAAAACAACCAATAATGTAACGGAAATAATCTTCCTTATTATGGGGGCATTAAGGATACAAAATCCTTAAAACACAACTCCTGTTTTGGTTGGCTAATAGTTCTGAGTTATAGGGCGTTTAAGATGTCATTAAAGCTTAAAATACAACCTATAATACAAATAAGGTTCATCCTAATATCATTCAGGAGACCTAAATGAAATTAGGCACCGTATCAGATAAATATTTGTACAGCTAAGATAGCTAATCACTTACCATAAGTCCATAACTATTAATATCTAATGTCACAAAAGTGGGGGCAAGATGGAAAATACTCAGTTAACTATCAGATGTATGAATGTTTAAAGAGACATACTCTGTATCACTAATGACTCTTAATTCAGTTTGATACATCAAAAGATAAACCATTTAAGAAAACTGGTGTGAACAATGGCCAACGCCTCTCGTGAAACTTTAAGACATAACATTAACGATATCATATACATTCTAGTATGTTGGCACAATTACATACGCATGACCAAATTCATCATTTCCTAATAGCATAAATACAAATATGCAACAACAATGAAGATAAATGATGGAGAATAAAACATGCTTCTTTTCAACCATGGCTGTTTTGAATAGTTACCAGCATTTTTGAGCCTAGAAAGCCTGATGTCAGACAGAAAAAATTGCTTCTTGCCATACCAATTGTAGTCACCACCAGTGCACACCTTCTTTAGACTATTTTCTATCCATCTACAGTTATAAAAAATTGCTAGACACGTAAGCTTTCAACCTGATTGCTGGGAAAATAATAAACTAAACCTTAAGTTAGGCACTTAACTTTAAGCTGCTAGAAAAAAGGCTCCTGAACAAGAAGTTCAAACTCCATAGTCTCGAGCATCTAGTTATAATAAATAAAAAGATAAAAAAACAAGATTGTGTTAACAAATACTAATTGTGATACTCTATATAAATTGAATGCAGCTACATCCTAACACTTACTTTTATCATATCAGATCATTTTTCGCGCATAATCTTATTCCACTCGTATTCTTTATTTTTCACCAATGGACCTTCACTGATCATGGGCATATCACTATATCAGCACACATCCTAGAAACAGTATTAGATAATATCGACTCTTAGAAAGCTAACGCTAAGTACTTGTAAATTAACATACTACTTTTGTCCTAAAATTTCTACATATATCCCATCTATAAACACATTTCTATATCCAATCTATTTTTCTTATGAGTTATAACCTAAGAGCTTAAGCATCTGAGATTGATTATATTCATGATTACTAATCTATTTTAAAAACTAACCTTCTTTTAATTCTTATCTCATTTAACCAACTGAGCTTAGCTCGGTTGGCCACCTGAGGTCTCCTAAGGAGCTTTGGGGGAGGTTTTACCCTCCTAGGCAAGGTCTCAAGTTCGAGTCTTGTCTAGGGCGATAGGGGTTTCCTTTACGCGTGCGTAAAGGAAGGGTGCCATTGCCTTCTGGGCTGGACCCAACTTGGTTATGTGGGCTCGCTACGCCTTCTGGGCTAGGGGTCATGTAGCCACAATTGTCGTTCTAAAAAAACATTTGAGCAAAATTAAGCATATCAACATACGAAAAAGCAGAACACAAATCTAATCCAATCCCCCAATTTAACCAAAAGCAAAAATTGAAATTACACTTACACTGAAAGTAACAACGTAATTTCCACATTCAACCTTTACTCAGGCAGCCCTAATTTCGAGTCTTCATAAGAAAACATGAAAAAACTCATGAGAATAACAATAACTTACGATGAAATATAAGATAAGACACATAAAACCAGGTTGTTTACAGGTGGTGGGAACAACCTAAGAAGTACACTCGAAATACCATTTAGGGAATTGATGGTGATGATAAAGCAGAGGGTAAATTAACTGTCAGAGTTAGGTGAGGGTGGAGTGGCTATGAGAAACTGCATTTTATAAATTTAGGGCAAAAGGATTTGGGGGAAATTGGGGAGAACTATTGGAGTTAGAAATTTTCAAGTGAGCGGGAAATAAATCATTTTTGGGAAGGAATGAAATATGCTAATTGAATTTTAAATGATATAATAATAAACTGAATTTGAGGGTGTGTGTTTGAGCTTGTATGTGCTCTTATTAAATAAATAAATTATGATTTCAACTTATATTTATATGCCTTAATTTTTCGGCATATTTTAAGACTTATGAGCCTATATTAATTTATCGTGTATAAATATCCTTAATAAACTCTCAAGTTAATTTTGATTCAAGAATATAAATATATAGCATTGGTAAAGTACGTTGTCACAACCCAAGTATAAGAACTTACAAAAATTCGAGTAATCTGACGAAAAAAGGTTGATGAGAATTTCTCGTGACGATAGTTTTATTGTTAACCTAAACGATTGGGAAGATGGAAAAAAAGGAATGCCCTTAAGTTCGTCGTTAACCCCGTCTCTGTATGATTACATTTAGCGATAAAATTGTGACATATGTGTAATTCGTCTCTAATTTTGTTACTAATTTGTCACTAATTTGTCGCTAATTTATCAAAGCCAGTCTTGTAGCTAATATACTGCTAATCCGTCACTATGAACTATATTTTTGTGACAGACTAATTCGGTCGCTAATTTTCATCGCTGTTGTTCAATATTCTAGTAGTGATAAGATGTTTGGCAGACTGGTTGTTTGCTGAATTAATGGGTCATATGCTGCATATCTGCTAGTTGTTGGTTGTTGGTTGATATGTTTGGTTGTTTATTTTTATTTGCAGGCTAAATAATAGTTAAGAACAACTACAAGTGCAAGCAAGGGTAACTGAAGAGTTGAAACCAATCTGCTACAAGTAGTTGGACAAGACTTTTCACCTTCGAGCTAGTTTTTTGTAATTCCTCATAAATTCAGGTCAATATTTAATCCATATTTTATTACTATTTTTACTTTTGAGTAAAAATATTTCTTTTTACTATTTACCCGATTAGTTATTTTTCGTTCCTAGTTATACTTGAGCCATCCTTAATGTTAAATATCCGTCACATGCTCTACGTAATTTATTATTTCAGAAAAGTATCCCATATGTCGTAATTTTATTTTTAATATATACGTTTATTTTTTGTGGTTTCGTCTAAACTCTTAAAATACTTTATGTTTGTACCTATTAGCCTAAACAATACCCACCAAATTAAAATAAATATGTCTCTTTTGTCTCTTGATGTTACACGTCCCAAACAATTTGATGTTGTAAGTTATCATACTAATGTGTCATAGTTATAAACTTTCTAAGGACAAGTGTCTTACTCATTTTGCATGGCCTTGACATCTTATACTAGCCTTATTTAGAGATGCTCAAAAAAACCGGTTCGTGGAACCGAACAGTTCCATAAACCAAAAACCGAACCGGTCAAACCCGGTTTTAACCAAAACCAGTCCGGTTCTTGGCCAAACCGGTAGTTTGGGACCGTTTCGAGGTTTTGAGGTTTCGACCGGTTCGTGGACCGGTTTTCCTAACCGGTTCCGAGCCTTTTTTTTCAAAATTCGAATCTTGCTTTTCTAACGTGGGGGGACCCGTGGAGGAGCGTTTTTCTGACTTTTTGGGTATAGTGTTTGTTATTTTGCTCTTTTATTTCAGTATAAATAGTGGGGTTGTGTTACAAATTCAATCACAATTTACACAACTCACAATCCTAAGCAATAAAATAACTCTCCAAAGCAAAATCGAATTTCTTTTACTAATGGCAACTCAATCCAGTTCAACTACCAACGGTGTTGGTTCTTCAAGTGCACCGATGATTTTTCAAATTTTAACAACCACCCAAAACCCCGAGGTTTGACAACACTACAACCTTTATAAGATGTCAAACAACATGACCAATGCTCAATGTAAGCATTGCTTTCATTTCTTTTTGCAAAATTCCAACTCGACGTTGAAGAGTCATATCATGCATCCGCATTGTGTGGCACTCAAGACGGTTCCGAAAGCAGGGAAATCGTCTATTTCTCGAGATGGGAGTATTTTTGTGTATAATCTGGATGCGGTTCATGAATAATTTGCTGGGTTGGTGATTCAAGAAGGCTTACCATTCAACCACTTTGACAACACCCGAATGACGAGGGTGTTTCAAAACCATCTCCAACCAAAGTACAATCATGTAAGTCGCTCAACTCTAAAATGTGGTGCAATGAAATTATGGATATCGGCTAAACAACATGTAAAACATAGTTTTCTTAATTTAAATGCTAGTGTCAACGTAACAACGGATGTTTGGACCGCCCCTCATGGTTTGCCCGGTTCATACCTTTGTGTTACCGCACATTGGATTGAGCCCGGAACTTGGCAAATCATGAAGCGGGTCATTGCATTCGAAGACTTTCCGGTTCCCCACACGGGTGGTGCTTTATTTAGAATGTTGAAAAAAGTCTTTACCGGTTTTTATTTGGAAGATAAAATTTTGTCAATTACGTTGGATAATGCTAGCAACAATACAAAAGCAATCGGTAAACTAAGATTAAGATACGAGCCACCAATGGAGGGCGTATTTTATCATAGTCGATGTGTTGCACACATCATTAACTTGGTTGTGCAATCCGGTTTAGCGGTATCCCTGATAAATGCAATCAAATAATCTTTTAAACAAATGTTAAAAGATATATTTAAATCGGGTGTTAGAAACTATCAATTATATATTCACTTGTGTAGAGAAGCGAAGAAACCTTGTTTTTCACCTAATTGGGATGTTCCGACAAGGTGGAATTCCACCTATCACGTGTTCCAATGTGGTTTAAAACAAAAAAGGTACTTTAATTTATTTTCATGAGTCTTTGTCCGATGCGAATAGGTGTACCCCATTTTTGGTTGAAAATTGGGTCCATATTAAAAATCTAACAAAATTACTTGAAGTGTTTTACAATGCCACGAAACTATTGTCCGGGTTTATTATCCAACATCTTCATTTGTATTGCAACAAATATACATCATGTGTAATAAACTATCCGAATTTAAACTTAATGGTGGTATGTATTCAAGTATGATTAAACCAATGAAGAAAAAGTTTAGGAAATATTTTGAAAAAATACCATCGGTCATCACTTATGCGGCCGCTTTAAATCCATGTTTCAATGTTTCCGGGGTAGAGTTATTTATCGAGTCGATTACGGTTGATTTGGAGTGTTTTGACGATGGCTTTGCAACTAAAGCAAAAGAACGGTTCACCGGATATTAACAAGGTTTGTATAATCATTATTATCTGAAAAATGGTAACCCAACAACTCAATCAACGAGTGCGACTTCTTCATCAACTCAATCAGTAGGTAATCTAATGACTAATTTGCTAAACCGGTTAAAAGATCATTCCAACAAACGTGCAAGCAAATGATCGTTCAACGAGCTCCGAATATGAGAGATATCTCCATAACGATTTTATCTCCCATCTTCGGCCCAATGAGTTTGCGGGTTTTGATGTGAGGTTTTTGGAAGGCAAAGGAATCAATATTTCCCATTCTATCCCGAATGGCCCGGGATATGCTAAGTGTTCAAGCTATTTCGGTAGCTTCCGAATCCGCTTTTTCAACAAGTGGACGGGTGTTATCAATCCGGAGAACAAGACTAAAACCAACTTCTTTGGAGATGTGTATGTGTCTAAAGGATCACTTGGACTCATAAGATCGAATACAAAACACATCAAGTCTTGAACACTCCCTAGACTTTGAAGAAGATATCTTGGAAGAAGAGGTGCAAGATAATGAAGCGATACCACTTTCGGATGAAAAAATTGCACTAGATGAAGCTGCTAGCGAAGCTATGTCCGGTTCTGAAGGAGAAGACGTTGATTTGACTTTGTCCGAATCCGATTAGCCTTCCGATAAGATGTTGATTTGTATTATGTTTTAAGTTTATGGATTGTGTTTGATGTATTTCGTTACTAATGTATTATGTTTTCTATTAAATAAAAGTTAAAGTTTATTAAATTTATTGTGTATAAAACCACGAAAAAAAACAACCAAAAACCGGTTAACCGGTCTGGGAACCGGTTAGACCGGTTCGAGTTTTTCACTCCCCCGACTGGTTCCAAACCGAACCGGTTAACCAGTCAAACCGGTTTTTCCGGTTCGTTGACCAAAAACTAGTTTGGGTTGACCAAATCAAAACCGAAACTGATTAACCGGTTTGCGCACCTCTAGTTAGAAGTAATCCTCGTTAAACATATAATGACTATATAATTGGATAAGAGTACATTAGAAATGGGTTTGGCCCATAATAATGTTGGGCCATTTCCTAATTAATCTCGTGTAACACTTTTTATATGAGATAAATTGCAAAATGTTACACTCATAAAACTTTTACTAAAAGAGTTCCACATTTGTCGGTGAAAATCATTATATCTCACAAAATCGTTACGAAAAACGAATCATATCATCGCAACGAGAATTAAATCATCTTTCTATAGAGGGGCATTTCTATATAAAACTTTTTTGAGAAAACTTAAAAATAAGCTGGAAAAAGCAAAATCAAGTGACAGTTTACTTAATTGTCCATTTTTGCTTAAAGCTTAGACTGCTAGACTTTTATAAGCCCCTTACTAGGACCAACATCAGCTCCAACAAAATCGCACCAATCCCCCCTTCAAAGCTGTCAACGGACCTCCCACGCTACCCCACCTAATAAGCAATTATGACTAAAAATAAGCAATCAAAATAAGCTAAAAAGCACTGAAAAGCATTAAGATAGTTTGACTAAAAACGGTTTTAAGGACTTTTATCAATTTTTAAGCTAACTTTTAAGACTATTTAGCACTAGGTAAAAGATAAAAAGCAAAAACAGAACAAGAACTGGGACTTCAGTGAAACACAATAAGCAGGGGGCTTTAAGAAAAATACTTGTTTAGGAATTTTAAGCTAGAAAAAGAACTTTAAGATAAGACAGCTAACCAACACTATTTTTTTTGGCTTTTTTAGATAAAATTGAACAACTTGTAGGACAACCAAATTTTAAGATTCAAAAAAGGACTTTAAGGGACCGCTTAAAAAACTCTAATCATATTAAATTAAACACCATTAAGTTAATCTCCATGAAAATTACCAAAAGTAAAGCTAGGATGTGACCTCAGATTATCTGCACAATAAGGACCTTTAAACTTAAAACTAGATTTAACTACTTAACTGATTTTGACCAAAAATTCACTCAAGGTTTTACCACAATTTGAAAACTCAAAACAGATGCACTATTAGGCTAAATGAACTGGTTTAAAACATAAAAACCATAATTCAAGCAAACTTTAATCAAATTAAGCAAATAAGCTGTTTTAAGAACCTCAAAACAAGCAGACATGGAAATTTTGATAAAATAAACCTTAAACTTGACAAAACCACTTTAAAACTTATTAATACTAATCCTTAGACCTAGTAAGAGCTTATGAAAACTAACTTAAGAAACAAAAATAGACTACAATCTAATTTGACCCATTTTAAACTCTTAACCCAAACACTCCTTTAAACTTTAAAAAACTTATTCTAAGCCAAAATAGATCCAATTAAGCCTTGATTTTTGAAAACAGATGTTAGTTGGACTATGGCATTATTAATCGACAATCAAGCATTAACTTTGGAAAATTTAGCACTTAAATTATAAGCTAGAATAAAAAAATAAGCTAAATTTGACTACTTTTTAAGGACATTGGATCTCTGTAAAAACTCATGTTAAAACAATACTAAAAACTAAATTTCTAAATGCTAAGAGAAAGCTAATTTAAAACTAAATAAGCACAAATACGCAATAATAAGCAGGAAAGAAGCAACATTAAGCTGATTAAGCAAGCTTGAACATAGAATTCTATGCTGAAAATGGTAGAAGATAGTGTACCTGATCCCAGCTTTAAACAAATGGATCAAAAACAATGCTCAAAGAGCATAAATCTACAAAGCTCCAGCTTGTTAGGAAAAACAAACGTGGTAAAGGTCCCATAAGCCCATCCCTTGTTTTGGCTTATCTTCCAAAAGTTAAGCTGGGGTACTTTTAAGGGAGATTTGAGGTAAAATATTAACTAAGTTAAGCTTTTGAATGAAAGCTAGCTTATGAAGCAACAAAGAGCTTATAGAGCTTATTTGATTGTTTCTTAAAACAACATTGACCCATTAATCACATAAAGGTAAAACTTGTATTCACACGAATTTTTAACTCAAAACTGGATTTTTATTGGATAACTCAAAAGAGAGTACAAGCTTTTAAAAAGTAAGTTACATTAAAAAAACGAGACACTTAACTCAAAAAGGCTTTACTAAACGCTACTAAGCTAGGATAAAAAAAAATACACCTTGTTCAACTGTAGATGAAAGGCCATAATATATATCATTTTATTTAGGGAATATGCGGACACTTTTTTATTCCAAGTGCGGGAGCACTTTCTGTGTCAGTTGCTAAAAATGCATCAAATGATGGCACCTCTTGAATTGCCCAATATCACAATAAAATTAGAAGTACGTATTTAGTGGGAAAAAAAATATCAATTCCAACAAACAATAACTCAGTTTCATAACACACAACTCCAAATAATATCTTCAAAGAGTTTGGAGTAAGTGATTAGGAACGATTTTGAAGGGTAAAAAACCTTCATCTTTCATCTTTTCCGAGGGTATAGAAGTGGAAAGCAAAGTTTTTTGTAATTTCAGAAGTGGAGGTATCTAGACATCAGTTATATCCTTGTTTAAGAAGAAATTGTTATATTGGATTTTTGCTCTTACAAATTTTGGTAAAAAGACTGTTTTTTTAATCTTTTTATAATTTATGACTTTTAGATCTATTCTTTCTTGTTTAAATGTTGTTGCTATTTTGATTGTTGAAGTATGCTTATAAAAGTGTTTGGTTAGGATACTATTTGGATTTAATGGATCAACTTGATATTTGAACTGAAACTTTTGGATATGGGAATATTATGAAGCTGGATGTTCTTGAACTTGGATCCTTTATCTTCGTTTTGATCACCATTCATTTACGGATATAGTCGAAAGACTACGGATTAAACTGGGTGATTTTCCATGTTGTTTGTCTATGACAAAAATACTTTGACCTTAGGCACTTGTGTGAGAATTGGGTTTTAAAGGTAACGAAAATTAACCCAAGTACAAAAAAGGTTTAACGCCAAACTTCACACTGTCTTAAACGAATTGTTTAGCAAAAGCATTATTGTAACTCATCATCACAACACGGATTACACTTAATAAAGCATTTTTCAAATAATTAAAAAAAATAAAGGGCCGAAAGGGTTTTGGCATTCATGAATTAATAAGGGACAATCTTTTTTAAGGCACTACTTAAAACACTCTTTAACAATCGATTATAAAACTATAACTATCCGTGATTCATTCCTCTATTCAAGTTTATGTCTTATATTTCTTGTTCTTGCCAAAAAATCTCTTTTAACTGAATTAAACCATTATCTTTGAAAAACCATGACAATCTATTAAGATAATCCTTTTTCTTGATATTATCGACGTTTATCTTAGAATTGCAATCTCCTTGTGGAAATGGACCCTGACTTACTACAATTACTATATTACAATCGAGGGGTTATACTGTTTTACCCGTTGTGTTTCCATATTAATGTTTGGTATTTTCAGGTCTATATTAATTTAAAAAGATTTTGTAAACACATCATGGAACCAAACCTTTAAGGTTTTAAGGTGAACGGTCATAGACTCAAGCATTATTTTGGAGGGGACATACCACCTATGGTTGTCCCGGATCTCTAAACCTTCCCCATGGACCACTAAATTTGGGGTCGAGTTAGGCTCGTGACTCGATTAACAAAAACAAGCGCTTCGCGGGTGGAAACCCATGCTTATCCCTAGTAGTAGTATATTAGTATATTAATTATGAATAAGTGTGATGTGAGGAGGCTCGCCTTTTCCTTTCTCATGTTTCGTGGTTTATGTTTAGAATTGCCCTGGATTATGAAGACTCTCGTGCTCGTGGTTTTGTCCATCGTTCACTCGATCTTCAATCCTTAGCATGCGTATTTATGGGAATCCGATATCCTAGATCTTATTGATTAACGTTTATCTATAAGCATAATTAATAAACAGCTTTAGATTTGTGTAGAAACACCTTAATATTTGGATTATGTCTTGAAATTAGTATGGGGGTGACAGTCTCACATTGAGGGCAATGTGTAGTTCTAGTATGGGGGGATCTTTCGATTTGATCTTACATGCATTTGCCTTGTCTTCACGTAATCCCATTTTGCCACCAAAAATATGTGATTTTATGCCAAAATTTAAATTTTTTCAAAAATAGAATAAGTATTTTGACACATAGTTTTGTCTTTTTGAGAATAAATTTTGACTTGATCGAGCATGTTGCGCTCTAGCTTGCCCCTTAACTTATATAAATTTAAGCTTTTGCTAGTCTTTTATACAAGAAGCTTTAAAACGCGAATTCTAGCTTGAAAAAGCCAAGAGTTTGCAAGTTTCCATGATAGACTTTAAATATGCAAAGCTTGTTTTATTAGACTAAGCATTCGCGGATCTTTTTATTAAAGATTTTAAATTTGCGAAGAACGAGAAATGATAGAGTTTTATATAAGTTAGATGCTAAACATAGAGTAGTTGGATCTCTTTAAAGCTCATAGAGGTTAATTGTGGCTTTTTGCTCCCATCAGCTTAATAAACGTTATATAATTGTTGAATAAATAAAGTTACTTTAGGTTTTTGCGATTCTTAGTTTAAATCACTTCGTAGAGATTCCTTCTGGTGAAAGTAAGGTACACATCGAGGTTTTGTCAGTGTTGTGGGGAAATAGGCTACCGATTCCATGGTCGGCTCGCATACCAATGTGGCAGTTGTTTAAAGGACCGAGGTTTAATAATGTTGCAATAATAATAAGAATAAAGCCAAATTTCGACTCCGGGGTTATCTAAATAAAGCCTCCGTCTCTGGACTCGTAGTTGAGTTGTTTCGGATGAAATAAAAAGGATAACCCCTAAATCATGTGAAATTAGAACCTTAATGTGGACCTTATTCTCACCATATCATCTCTTTAGGAAAGGATTTCAAACTAATTATGGTCTAAACCGGGTTTACTTTATATGAATAAGGACATAATTTATTTGTCGCCAATAATAAAAATAAAATCTTTAGAGGATTTAGGAATAAGAGAGCGAAAAGTTAAGTTTTTACTTACACAATTAGCATTTATGAGTAGTGTTAGCATCTTAACTTGTATTTAACAATGATTTCGTTTTTAAGCATAGTTTGGGGCGGGTGAAAAATCGAGGACGATGAATTTATCCTTTAGGACACTATATATAAGTGCTTCTTGTTCCGTGATCCTAAAAGTTATAATTAAATAATGAAAGTCAACATCCCGTCACTTGAAAGTCAACATCCCGCTTCTTGTTCCGTGATCCTAAAAGTTATAATTAAATAATTAAAGGATCCAAGTTCAAGAACATCAAGCTCATAATATTCATATCAAAAGTTCATTCAAATAGTCAAGTTTGATCCATTATATCCAAATAATTCCTAACCAAACATGTTAAACTACTCAACAATCATAATAGCAACACATTTAACAAGTAGAATAGATCCAAAATTCATATTATAAAAAGATTAAAACATGTTTCTTTACCAAATTTCAAGAGCAAAAGATCCAATATAACAATTTCTTCTTAGAACAAGGATATAACTGATGTCTAGCACCTCCAACTTCTGAAATTACGAAACTTGCTTGCTCTTCTATCCCGGAAAAGATGAAGATGAAGGTTTTACCCTTCAAATCTTCCTAAGAACTTACTCCAACTCTTGGAGAATGATTGAGTGTGTGTTATGAACTGATGATTATTGTTGTGAATTGATATTTTTCCTAAAAATTCGTGCTTCTATTTATAGTGATGATTGGGCAATTCAAGAGTTGCATCATTGATGGCATTTTAGTAACTGACACAGAAAGTGCGCCGCACTTGGATAAAAGTGCGTCACACATCCCTAATAAATGATTTGCATTAAACACGCTGACAAGTGCGCCACACTTGACAATAAAACTGGCGCACTTGTGCCTTTAATATCAATAGTCCCTTTCTAGATCCTTCTTTTGACGATTATTAGTTGTAAATAACCAAATCTCTTGCACGTTAAGTCCTTCCTTCCACTTTTAGTCCTGAAACAATATTTACATAACAAACGACCAATTCTTGCAATATTTATTGCGTTAGCACATATATTTCTCGCATTTCTAAGGGATATTTTATGTATATTTAGAGCATTAACAAATCCCCCAATACTTAGCTTATTGCTTGCCCTCAAGCAATCAAAGCGAAAGAATTTTGTTTCATTAGATTAGAAATCATAAGCACGGATAACGCGACAAAGCAACTCACGAAATTTTAGATAAGTTTTATTTTTCACTCACGCTCAATTTAGTGAAATGGGCAATAAACAGAAGTCACTTAAACGCACAGTCATGAAATGTACAAATTACCCTAAGCTTGTACTAGAAACTAAACTCCACCGACATAGCGTAAGCACCGGACATTATCTTCAAAAGAGGTTACATACTAGTAAGTTTCGGGTTTGTTTTGTTGAAAAGAGTTTATATTTAAATAATAATCTATCTTATCTGTTATTCCATCGAACTTCTTTATTTAGGTGATATTCGGACATTCAGACTTCTTCTTTCTCTCTCTCTCTTTTTTTAAAATAGTCTTGGGGGAACTTGCTTCCCCTCCATACTTATGATAAGAACACTTTGCGCAATACTTCGAACGGATAAAATTTCATATG
>BQNB010047049.1:17926-43364 GCA_026074375.1 Tanacetum coccineum | reverse complement strand
GTTTTCCCTCTTGCGATTAAGAAATTGTTTAAATCTACTCGCCCAAGGTATGTAACTACCCCTTTCAAGCATGGGTGGCCTAGTCTTAGAACAGACATCAGCAAGGGATAGTTGGTATGTTTTGGATGTCGACATGTCTTAAGATTCAAAGATTAGATTTTAGTAGACGAAGATAAGTGGGAATTTAACACTTCAAAACACGATAAAACCGTGAAATAAAAGTGTAAAATGACTTGTAAAGCTTATTACCGAGTTTATACTTTGTAAAATTCCCTATATCACAAATTCGATGGAACCGAATTTGTAAACTTAACAAACTCGAATTCCTAATATATCTATTACACTGATATTTCGTACTGAAATTGCTAAATTTACAAGAAAAAGTCTTCCGAAACTCAAAACCACTCTACCGAGAATGCAAAGCTTCAACCGAAAATCATAACCACACTTCCGAGAATGAAATGAACAGTTTCGAGAACACAATAACGTCCAAAAACTCGAAATTACAACCAAAATCAATCTCGAAACCTCAATAGCACCAACCGAATTCAGAAACCATCAGTTCTTGATTCTCAATCGAATAAAAACACGCACAAATCACGCACTCTACTTCTCTATTGGCGATTGATACCACTTGATAGGTCACATGAATCTTGAATCAATCATATCAACATGTAAGATTAGAGATAATGAGGGCAAATGAAGAGAAAATTCAAATGTTATTATGGAGGGAAAATGAAAGATTATTACAAGAGCATCACCCTCTAATGAAGATTAGAGGGCTATTTATAGGCAATGGGAGGGAGGCTTCCCTTCCTTATTTTCCTAACTTGTCAATACTAGTCCCTAGACTTTGGTTATTATGCTATTTCTTACTTAAAGCATAATAAACCTTATTACAAGCTATATTAAACTAAACAAAATAAAGTCTAATAATAAAACCACATAATCGACACTTTTCATAAACCTAACAAATATGGCTAATACAGTTTTCTATCCTTTGGCTTGTACCGCTTTTCTATCTTCTAATCTTCATCTTTTATGTTTATTGTGTATTGAATTGATATTTGTCATCACCAAAGCTGTGCCAGTCTCTCAGGCTGAACCCCCTATTTCATTAGACAACATACATAGCATAGGTTTAACTAGTAAATAGACTAATTAAAATACTGATAGAATATAGGATTAATGTTCCACTCTTAGTGTTCGACACCCTACTTACCGTAAACTCCATCTTGACCAGGTACACTGCTCGTTAAAGTGTTGTTTTAGGTTTGTCGGCTAAATATAAATGTAAAACTTGATAATCAAATAATTGACCCTAAACAACAGCACATCAGGTTTTGGCGCCGCTGCCGGGGAGTGAAATAATTAAACCTTATTCTTATTAGTATTTCTTAATTAGTTTAGTGTAATCTAATTATTTAATTTTCGTTTTTATTTATTCGCATTGTATTTTTAAATTGTTTGTTTAAACCCCTGTATTGTTCAATACGACGTATTCAATTCATTGAATACGACGTATTATTCCATTTTACCTTTTTCTCTATTGCAAGTTGATTACAGGAAAAAATGGACGACCCAAATATCACCATGGAGGAATACATCAGACTTGAAGAAGAAAAAGCTCAAAGACATGGTCAAACGTTTAATTGGCAAACTGCAACATTCGGGAAAGTTGAAAACTATGAAGATGGGGATGTCTGTTCCATTGACTTCGAAATTGAATTCCCAACCATAGTCTTTGATAATACATTAACAGCAATCCCGTCTGAACCCACGGTATGTCCTCCTAACAAAAACAAAATAGACTTTAGAATATCATTTGACGAATCCAACGATGAAGATTACACGGTAATTTTTGATGAAAATTCATTTTTGTATAAAATAACTTCTGTCAATGATTTAAAAACGGATTTGGAAAATGATAATAACAAAATGCCTTTGTCACCCAACCCCACTATTGATTATTTTGATGATTTAGACTACTTTAAAGATTTTGAAAATGAATTTCCAGCCATTATTTATAACGATGGCTTAATGTCTAAATCAGATCCTAAACCGCTTGTAAATTCTAAACGTATCGATGAATTTAATTTAATTAATGAAACATCATTGTCTGAATATGATGAAGAAATTGTTTCACGGTTTAATGATCTATTCAACATTATTCATTCCGATGATTCAAAATCGGAAAAAGATAATGATGATAACGAGATCAGTATAATGCAGTCTTCAGAGGGTGATGAAATTACACATTGGGAAAATGGTCTTTCTGAAAAAAGACACGATAAAATCATTAAAACTTTTGAAACAGGAAGTTTTGTCATAAACTTAAATATCGTGATCTGGGAATATTACGTAAACGGAATGCTATTCTTTCTTATTATAAACTTATATGTGCGGTTTGGCATTCCGTTCGACCCTAAGCGATATTACAAGGATTGTTCTCATATAAAAGTTGCGGAGGCCAAGGTACGTTCTTCTTTGTTAAAACTTTGAAAAATTGGACTCCAAATGGCGTATATAGGTATACCTATACGCCGTATCAGTTTAATGTCTGATACGCCATATCAGACAAATCCCTATACGGCGTATCGAGCGTGGGTATAAAAACCCAGATAAATACGCTGGATCGTTTCACATACACTTTACTCACAATCAGAAAAATTTCACCGCGCACTTTGATTTCAAAAATCACCCGTGTTTCTATACATCTCTTGCGTCCTAATCACACGGTATGTTTTAAATATTTTCCCCTCTTTCTTTTTCGATTAGGAATTAGGTTTAGGGTTTAGATTTTTAATTTAGGGCTTATATAATTTTTATATGTTCCCCCCCCCTCCTTTTTAGATATTGGACTCAGTAAAGCAATGTGTTTATAATAAGATTGGGTTATAACGGGTAAAATAAAGGGAAACCCCCTTTTGATTTTAAAATGCAAAAGAAATACAACGTATTCAATTTCAATGAATACGGCGTATTGCATCATTTTTTACCCAAATTTTTACCTTAATACGGCGTATTCAAAACATTGAATACGACGTATTGACCTGATATAGGAGACTATGCTTTAACACCCATACACCGTATCCTCTCAAAGACATACGGCGTATTCAACTCAAACCCTTACATACGGTGTATCCTTCTATAAATACGCTGTATTATGCCTCACACAGAATGTTTTACTAATCTAGTTAATTTTTCAGATATGGCACCACTACCAGCTGCTGATCAGAGGTACCCATGGCTTAGATATCAGATAGAGAAGTATACTGAGGGGATTATGCATAGTTACAAGCAGAGGCTTAAGACGATATAGAGCGGACCGGTTAACCGGGTTCACATATTGGATTTTGAGGGATTGACCCCCGAAATGAGGTAGGATCTGGCAGTGAGGTTGAGGATGGTATATTCTGGAGAGGGGCAGCAGGTATTCTTGAGTCATGCTTGGAGGAGACTGTTTGGGATCCGAGCACCTTTGGTCCGTGAGTTTATCCTAGAGTTTCTCAGCACTTGCCGGATGAGTGATACAGAGATGGGGTTGGATGTTGTGGATACACTATGTTTTTAGTTGGGAGGTGTTAGGAGAAGGATGACATAGAGACTGTTTATCTTGGCATTAGGATTACATACAGAGCAAGAGATGGCAGAGTCTGGGGTTGGAGCCTACTAGGCTAGGAGTGATATATTGATCCCCAACAAGGGGGATCTTAGGGATTATTAGATAAAGATCTTGTTTGACAGAGACTTCTTGGGCCCTGCCCATTCTTATGTACTTATTCGAGACCCTGTGAGGAGGCTATACCACAGGATGATTGCTTATAGTATTTCTGGTAGGGGGCAAGCACCTGAGAAGGTGACCAGTATTGATCTCTTCTACCTCTGCAGCATAGACCGTGGGACTACCAATGTCCCACATCTATTAGCGCAATATCTGTTTAGTCATTCAGATGAGGAGGAAGAGCAGGGCCAGGCTGTCAGGAGGGCACTTTATTGGGCGTTTGGCCATGCATTTTGGTTTTGTCAGTGACGAGGGATTGAGAGGGCTGCAGGTAGTCACCCGAGAGCTCTCGTTTATTGATTTGCATGAGCTAGGGAGGCTCAACATCTGCACGAGGTACGGCGAGACATGGACTTTGGTAGACCATGGACCAAAGAGGCAGCAAGCTGCTACGGCTGGTGCCCATGAGGCCGGTGAGGCCGGTCCGGCAGCCGAGGAGGTCGCTCTAGAGATTCCAGCACAGGCACCTCCACCACCCTCCACCCATTCCACAGGCCCATAATATATCTTAGAGGATAAAGAGGGTCGAGGAGGAGGTGCACGACTTACGACGTGATGTTGTAGGGTTGCGAGGAGTTGTCGAGAGATTCACCACCGAGCAGTCTAAAGTCTCCACCTGGTTGATCTCCTGCATGACATAGCTTATGGACGCCAGCGGCCAGACTTATCAGCCATTCGACAACACCATCGTAGGTAGCTCACGGTTGTCTTTTCGGAGGCATGTCAGACTGAGGACAGGCGATGCTAGTACCTCCGCAACCCCTCATACCGATGCTCCGCCCGACCCTTGATCTTTTTCCCTTTATGTTATCTTTTGTTGATCTGTACTGTATATTACACTTATGACACTTTACTTACCGATTTCCTTTTGATGTATATTATATGATGATCAGTTTATTTATGTGTGATAGAATCAAGACTGGCAGTAAGTTCAGCAACACGACCCATTGATTGATTACAGGTTCAAAATCCCAAAACCATTGCTTGACAGAGTAAAAAAGAAGAAAAAGGTCGAACTTAAAGACCAACTGAAACAAAAGTGCTTCCCGAGAGACAACCCGGTCATTTTAATTGTTTTTCGCATTTTAATTAATTGCACGAGTCTGTCTTCCCAGACACTCTATACGGCGTATCGAACCCCTCTGGATACGGCGTATAGAGATGTCTGGACGTTATCAGTCTTTAAAACTTTAATATTTAATTTCCTGTAATTTAATTGTTTCTACAAGAGAAATACGGCGTATCCTAGGGTTTAGGATACGGCGTATTGACCCCTCGACAGCTGTGTGTTTAATTGTTTTCTTGTACCATTGTAGCGAGATAGAATTTGCACTTGTCTTCTAATCTCTTATACAGGACCTTGATGAAACTATGATATAGTATATGCTAAAAAAGACATGTGTTGAACTTATACGGGCATTCTAAAGCCCTAG
Source organism: Tanacetum coccineum (assembly GCA_026074375.1). Taxonomy (NCBI): domain Eukaryota; kingdom Viridiplantae; phylum Streptophyta; class Magnoliopsida; order Asterales; family Asteraceae; genus Tanacetum; species Tanacetum coccineum. Next base: position 38,147 of record BQNB010047049.1, on the reverse strand, counting down.
TCAACACACTTTTGCTCAAGGACTCATCTTGGAGAATTATCACGAGCAAAACATCAGGAAGTTTTCCGTTCTAATTCTATTTTCCCTTTATTATTTAATTGTTTTATCTATACAACGAGGACGTTATATAATTTAAGTGGGGGTGGAGAATTAGAACGTACTTGTCTTCTTTTTTACAAAATAACATGCAAAGTGCTTAAAAACGGTCAAAATTTTAAAAAAATTTCAGCATGCCTTTTGTAAAAATTACTAGTTACATTACCTAGTGCACTATAACCCTTGATACATATTGTAAGAATTAAGCCTATTCCTTTTCTAATTGTCTACGAAATTCCACAAAATAATGAGTATGCCGGTGTTGTAGTGGACTTTAGAACTTGGCTTGATATATCACTCGAAACCAGCCATTAATTAGTAACTAAATGGTGCTTTAAATGGAAAGAACGATGTTCCACTGAATAAATTTTTAGGATTAAACCAAATAGCCTACATGTCGTAAAAATAACTAACTTCACTGGTTAGTTAAAACCCGTGTAACCCTTGATTACTCTCATTCTTAGAGTAAAATCCCCTAAAACAACCTGTTGAGCTATTCCTTTCTTTTTCTACACCATATTATATGTTTCGTTACACCTTTGCACATTAGCCTACCGTGTAGATTAAGCCTATCTCACCAAATGGTTTTCTAATATGCCTTTCGTGTAAAAAGTTTTGTAATTTCCGTGTCAAAGTGAAATTTATTTCTATCCTCTTTAATGTCGGGGAAGGTCGGGAAATTGCACAATGCAATGGGAAAAATATGTAGCTCGCAAGTGTCGCTACTTTCACGATTATGAATCATGTCCGAAGAAGAAATGCTACAAGAAAAAGATTATCCGGATAAATTATGAAAGTGAAGACGGTTTAATTAAACCGAGATTTATGATGTATTATTTGAAAAAAAAGAGAAGAGAAGGAAGGAAAATAGTCATTTCAAAAAGAAGTTTATACCGAAGGAATCACTTAGAAGGATCGATTATTCGTTAATACGTTACAAAAATCAACGATGTAAAGTATTGTAAAAAGTGGCCGATATCACCACTTATGTAAAAGTATGTAAAGAGCAGGATGTAAGGGAAGTTGACCGTGATGGGAACGCCAACTTAGGTTGTCTTTGTCATTTCTGTGATCGAGACGTCTATTTATATGTTCGAGTCTTTGTCATGGAACGGTTGAGGGAAAGTTACTAGCAACCGTACCTTATTTGTTGGCTTAATCTATTTGTTTTGTGAATTTTACTTAACACCCATTTTACTTCTCTTTCCTAGCAACTAACCTTAGTGTCTACTCGAATGAGGACTTATTCGAGCGTGCATGTCTATTCCATCATTACGGCCATGTATGCATGTCTCAGCTGCCTTGTTGGATGACGACTTTTGGTGAAAGTTAAAAGGTCCTGACCCTATATCATTCTTCATCCTAACCGCTGGTTAAACACGAACATGGATGTGTTCGGATTGTATATGTCTATTCTGTCATTATGGCCGTGTATATACGATACATCTGCCTTGTTGGTGTGGTACTTATGGTGAAAGACTATTGAATGATCAACCGTAAGCCTTCTTAACCCAATTTAGCTTTTGACTTGTTCTTCCTTAGCTTTAGCGGTGGAGATGTGTATCCTTGCCAAGCTTATGATACGAAACTAATCATGACCGAGCAATTGAGCGTACTACTTAAATGTTGCACCCTAGATTAGTTGAGTGATCTGAGTGTTTTTATTTCTATATTTCGTGAGGAGCTTGGTTATGTACAGGTGATTAGGACAAAATGATGCTTAAACAAAAAATCCTTAACTTCGGTGGGGACACATTTTCATAAACTGAAACTTTTTCTAAAGTCTCCTTGAGGACAAGTAGGATTCAAGTGGGGGGATATTTGATGGCATCAAATAGCGTCACTTTATTATATCATTTATCCCATCTATTTTGCCCACTTTTATATAATTATTGCATAATTTGGTACTTAATTACTTTAAAGTTGATAAATACAGTAATTCAGGAGTGTTTTGTGAAGACGGGCTAAAAGGCGCATAATTTGGAGCTAAAACAAAGATATTTGAAGATTTCTGAATTTTCATCAATACGCCGTATCCAACTAAAGAGATACAGCGTATCTGCACCAATACTTCATAAGAAAACGCGTTTGATCAATTTCCAATACGGCGTATCCCTGCTATCTACATACGCCATATCCATGAAGATAACTATTCGAAGATACAGTAAATCAAGTAAATTGGGAATGATATCAAATATTTATTATGAATGTAGCGCACATTCCAAGGAATTTAGCCCAATACGCCGTATCGACCTATCTGGATACGGCGTATCGAGTCTTTTTCAGACACTATAAATAGAAGACTCAAAAAACAAGTTTTCAGGTGCAATATCGTATTTCTTATACCATACTCACTAAAGATGAATTTTAGAAGAGAAGATCAGCCACCAAGGTCAAGTATTGATCACAACTCCATAGAAGACATTGTGTAATTTTTACTCTCTTAATCGTTCGATTTTAATTGTTTGATTACGCTTGTATAATTACAATGGTTGTGGGCTAATACCCTCGGGTATTAGCCATCTTAATGAAAGTTCAATGTTTGGTTTGTTTTAAAATCGATTTCTTAATTATACAAAATTAAACGATGCTTGTTATAATTATGTTTATCACCCATACCTTGTTTATGAGATTATAGAAAATACCAACTCATTCAACTGTTCAAGTGTTAGGACCAAGTACTCACGATATCGGGATAGCTCTCCTATCAGACTAAACATTGACATAGACCCAATAGGATCGCAAATAACGTTCCTGTTTAATGTCATTTGATTATGAGCTATCGTTGGACCGGTAGGTTGACCCGTTTAGTTTCAACAATCATGCGCTTAATTAACAGATAAAGAATTGAATAGTAGACTAACCATAAAAAAAACACCATCAAACAATACGTGGGAACAGACTGTTGGGTCTGTGTTTTAACAGGATCACCACTGCTATAATTCACTAAGAATAATTATAATAAACTAAAGATGCTTTATGCTGAAGCATTAATATGACAGGATACTAGTTTCTAGGTCTTTAGGATGAATGTCTCGCCTAAGTCATAAGAAATGATATGCCTCTTCGAGATAAAAAAATCATTACACTAAAACAAACAAACCAGCATTGAACCGGATTTAATATGGCTAATACAGTTTTCTATCATTTGGCTTGTACTGATTTTCTATCTTCTAATCTTCATCTTTTGTGTTTATTATGTATTGAATTAATATTTGTAATCACCAAACCTGTGCCAGTCTCTCAGGCTGAACCCCTTATTTCATTAGACAACGTACATAACATAGGTTTAACCAGTAAATAGACTAATTAAAATACTGATAGAATATAGGATTAATGTTTCACTCTTAGTGTTCGACACCCTACTTACCGCGAACTCCATCTTGACCGGGTACACTGCTTGTTAAAGTGTTGTTTTAGGTTTGTCGGCTAAATATAAATGTAAAACTTGATAATCAAATAATTAACCCTACACGATAGCACATCACCGGCACACTCATATTTTTGTAGAATTTGGGTAAACATTTGGAAACGGATAAGGTTAAATCCTCACAATATCTAACAAGGGTTATTGTGTGCGGGTTATGTATCAAATAATTTCACAAAAGTATGTTTGAATTTTTTTAGAATTTGAGCATAATTTAAGCATTTTAGTGTGAAAATTAGGACAAGTAAACATTCTAATTCCATCCCCCCACTTGAATTATACAACGTCCTCATTGTATAGATAAAACATTAAATACGGGAATTAAAAAGAATTAGAATAAGAAACTCCCCTGATATTTGCTCGGTAGATTCTCCATGTTGAGTTTATTAGCAAGATTGTGTTAAACAACCGCCTTGAAGTTTCAAGACTCCAACACTTTAAGATCTCCAGATTTGTAAATTCTCCACCAATATTCGTCGATATTTCTTTCACGATGTCCTGTATAAAACATAGGAAAAAAACGTGTATTCCTATCTTGGTACCTACGGTTAATTTAAACTAAACTAAACAAACTAAATACGGGTCAGTTTTGGTGAATACGCCGTATCATGTGCATGAATACGCCGTATTGCCAGAACTGACAATAATGTTTTTAAAGTGCATAAAAAGTAAAGACTGATAACGTCCAGACAATCAATACGCTGTATGGTATGGAGCAGATACGCCGTATTGATGTCTGGGAAGACAGACTCGATAAAATTAAATAACAATCTGGGTTGTCTCCCGGGAAGCACTTTTGTTTACAGCGAAGACTTTAAGTTAGACTTTTCTTTAGCTTCTCACTTGGTGTGCGTAACCATGCATCCTTCGTCCATCATCCGAAAGATTTCTTGGTAAGCTCAGTACGCCTCTTAACTTATGATTGTAAGATCGTCGTATTCGTCTTCTTTTACAGCAACATATTCTTCTTCATCTTTGAACGAATATTTGATCATCTTGTATCTTTTTATTTGGCAAACCAGCACCTCGTGAGTTTCGATACCACATAACTCATGTCCTTCTTTATGAGTTTCATTTTCATATTCCTCTTCATCATAATCGTGGTAGTAAATCTCATGGCTCTTCCATCTTTTCCAACAATCATTGCTTGATTCATCACCACTGATCAAGCCCTCCATGATAGCTTTATTTCGTAAAGCTTTATCTTTTAGTTCGCTATCTTCTAGAGCCTCATACCATTCAAGGTCTTGGTAATGGAGCGAGTTTCCAATATGGTAAGCTTCGGGCAAATTTCCTCCATTACAATAACCATCCTCTCTTCAACTACAAGTTGGCCATTCCGAACATCCAGTTTTATAGTTGAAAGGCTTGTAAGTATGTTTGACTGGTTTTGGTTCCTTCCATCATATTCCATTATCAAGCCATGGCTTGTCATACACCCATGGTACATTCTCGTTCCATTCGTAGATCCAATCGTCTTTGTAATCTTCATAGGTTTTAAACCTCATAATATCCTTTATAAGTAAGTCCGGATCTACTTTGAGAAGGTAATTAAATTCATTGATTGCTAAGCAGAGAGGTTTCTCGTAGTCAAATATATTAGTGTCGATCCTGAAGACTTCAGCAACATCACCTTCATTGTCAAAAGATTCTTCATCATTAAGCTCAACTTTGTCGTTTCCTCTAATCTAATAAATCCATAATGCTTTCATTGTATAATGATCCATCGTCTTATAGTTAAAAATTTTTGAACCCAACCATTCAGTAAATGCAACATCAGATAGATCATATCCCATGTCATCATCAGCTTCATGCTCTGAATCATCATCTATGTTTGAGTCACATGGGATTTTAGCAACTTCAACTTCATATGTGAATAAATCATCATCCATTCTGCTTAATCGATTAAATTCATTGTTGAAAACTTCAAGTGATGTATCGCAAGTGAGCAAAACATCTTCGACCTTAAGATCCTCAAGTTTCTCGAACTCTCCTTTAATAACCTTAGTCATTCTTACTGAAAAATAACTAGAAAGTTATCAGTAAAACCAACTGGAAAAAGGTGTTTAAAAAAATTTGAGCTTTAAGTTCGAGAATGGAAGTGAACTTTATCAGATGATCGATACGCCGTATCCAATGAAAGTGAATATGCCATATTAATCGATTGAATGAATACGCTGTATTGAACAGAAAGTTGGATACGCCGTATCTAATGGAAGTGGATACACCGTATAGAATTATCTATAAGAACAGTGTATTAGCAAAACAATTAAATTAAACACACAATTATACAAGCAAACAATTAAACTAACAAATATACAAAAATATACAGAATATACAAGAATATACACTAATCTAATTTACACTACTCCTAAGGGTTAGATCTAATGTTAAAAACCAAAACATAAAATAAAAATCAAGATTAATTTTCACTCCCCGGCAACGGCGCCAAAAACTTGATGTGTCGTTGTGTGGTGTATATTTTTATGATTCAAGTTTTAAATTTATATTTTGCCGACTTAACCAAAAACAACACTTTAACGGGCAGTGTACCCGGTCGGTGGTAGATTCGTGGTAAGTAGGGTGTCGAACACTTGAAGCGAGGTTAAATCTCTCAATTTATTTATATTTTGGTTATCTAATCTAAGTTAATTCTAATCTAAGTCAAACCTATGCTAATCCTATGTTAGTTCTAATCCTAATTCTAACAGGTAAAAGGGGGGTTTCAGCCTGAGAGACTGGCACGGGTTTGGTTGGTGACTACAATCAATTCAAGACACTTTAACCCACGCAAGCAAATTAACAGAAGATAAAAGAGCGGTCGAGCCTTATGATAGAAAACTGTATTAGCCATCATTAATCCGATTAGAAGTTGGTTTGTTTATTCAGTGCAATGATTACTTATCTCGAAGAGGCATATCATTCTTAGACTTAGGCGGGACTTCATCCTAAGACCTAGACACATTAATTCTGTCACAATTAAAGCATCCGCATAAAGCATCCTTATTTGCTGATTATAATCTATCTTAGGGATTAAAGCAATGGTGATCTTGTTAAACCCTAGCTCATAGAGACTTTACCCACTTACTGCTTAATGGCAATTTATACACTAGTAGTCCACTTGTCCAACTATCCAATGGAATCAGAACATTATTTGTTGAATTATCTAGATTCACCTACTAGTCAACATGTTCAATAAACCAAAGGCAATTTCTGTTAACTAGTTAAGCCAGAAGCGTATCTTTAGCATGATTTTAGAAGGACAATATTTATGATCCTATGATACTAGATGTATAAACTACTATATGGAGAGCTATCTCGGCATCTAGATTACTTGGTCCATATCACTAGATCTAGTTAAATGATAGGTCACATACAAAATCACATAAACAAGTATAAATTGATAAACATAAACAAGCATACAACGATAAATTAAGAAATCGAGACATAAATAAAACCAAACATTCAGATCTTCATAATAATGGCTAATACCCAAAGGTATTAGCCTTCAAACATCATAATTAATACAAGAGTAATTGTTTTAGCCAATGTAAACTAACCGAGTTAACGAATGATACCAAAAACTGAACGATTACAAAAGTATAAGAAATTACACGTTGTCTTCTATAGATTGGAATGCGTTGCAAGACCTCTTCTACTCTTTTTCTCCTCTGAAAATTGACTTTTGTGGTTTAGGTATCGAGAATATGATTTAGCACACTTAAAACTCGTTTTTGAGTTTTCTATTTATACTGTCTGGAAGTCGGTTCGATACGGCGTATCCAATGGGTTGGATACGGCGTATTAGAGTTTCTTGGAGTAGGGGTCACGTTTAATATTTTCCAGAATATTCACATGCCATATATCCAATACGGCGTATTGCCTTTCTTGGATACGGCGTATTGATCTTCTTTCCTTTGTGGTCTTTGGTGAGTGCAGGCACGGATACGCCGTATCTTCTTTGATGGATACGGCGTATTAGTTGTCAGAATAGTAATCTTCAAAATATCTTCGTTTAAGCTCCAGAATGCGCGCCTTTTGCTAATATTCACCAAGTACTCCGTAATTACTACAATTCTCAAATATAAACAATTAAATAACAATTCTTTGCAATAATTATACAAAAGGGGTTAAATACATGGGATAAATGATGCTATAAAATAGACGTTATTTGATGTCATCAGCCATCATTTTAAAGACAAAGCAAATGGCAATTGAAAGAATAGTTTCTAAGGCGTATTTCCCCTACACTTAAGCTGAAAATTGTCCCCAATGTTCTTTAGAAGTACTCGTAAAATGAATAAAGGGAAAAGAAAACAAGTAAAAGAAACTAGTACTCCCCTGGTTTGCTCAATAATGGAGAAGAAACATGCGATAACTGGTTAAATCATCCTCTAAGAATAGTCTAATGAAACTTCCTAAGAACTTCCAAGCTTCTTCTCATCAAATATAACCTCAAGACAAAGTCAACTACACCTGGCATAAAATCAGTGGGATATGATATATACAACGAAACTTTTAGGGTTGACTCTATGAATGCAGTAAAGATAGGATGAAAGTGATGATACAATTCTAGGTTTTTGCAGGTTTATAAGAAAAATACAAATTTTAGAGATTGTGCAAAATTATTGACGCGGTCAGGAAAAATCTTGACGCGGTCTCTTGACAATCCAGACGGCGTCGCGCTATTTTCTGATGCCTTTTTTCGGAAAAATTTCCTGCACTCAATCTTATTAGTTGTTTCTTGTAGAAAATACTGCATAAAATCTAGAAATTAATCATTACAATCATATGACTCAAAATTGACGCGAATTAATCTAAACAATTTATTTTATATGTCTGAATTGGTTCTTATAAACCGGATAATTTCCCCTACACTTATTTTATGCAAAATACATTTGATTGTAAATAAGACGAAGTTAAAAACAAAAACAAAGCATGATTACAAAATATATTTCAAACATACAAGAATAAACGATAAATAATTAAAACACAAGACACTCCTAAATGCGAGAAAAATAAATATTGGGTTGCCTCCCAAAAAACGCTTTTCTTTATTATTGAGTCTTATAGCTAGACTCGAAGTCACATGTCCTCACGTGACTTCTCCTTTGTTCTCCATTTCACACTCTTCTTTTATGAATGCGGGGTGTTCGTTATTGAAGATCTTACTCCTCCATTGGTCAAACTTCATTTCCGTTTCTTGATGAAGCTTGATCTTTTCCTCCCATTCTAGAACTAATCTATTGATGGTCATCGTGGGGGCTATTGGCTCTATGTCATTCTTAATTCCCTTCTCGATCTTACAGTTGGGCTCAGGTATCCTATGGAAACTTATTTTACTCTTTCCAGACCTAAAAGTTACTGTCTCCTTATCAAACTTAATCACGGCCTTAGTTGTAGTTAAGAATGGTATTCCTAAGATGAAGGGCCTTTTTTCGTCCTCCTTTATGTTTAAAATCACGAAGTCTACGGGGTACACATGGCCATCAACATCGACTAATACGTCATATGCTATTCCTAAAGGGTAGATATACGAATGGCTAGCTAGGGAGAGTCTAATGTCCATCTCAGCAGGCTTTTTATTGGTTTGCTTCTCGTAGGTGGAGAGAGGCATGACGTTTACGGTGGATCCTTGGTCTACTAGGGCATTCATGTGTTTCAAACCTCCTATGTTATAGGGTATTTCAAAATTTCCGCCAATGTCTTCCTTCTTTGTTACCCTTTTCTTAAGGATTGCTTCATAAACGGGCCCTCTAGGTAACAAATTATAGGTCTTCCGTTTCATTTTTCCTACTCGGGCTGCCGACAGGGAGTTATTTAACCTATGATTTTCTACCAGTCTCTCGATTATTTTTTCATTGATTTTATTTTTCAGGTAATACCTTACAGCATGGGAACCAAAAACTCCAGCTAGCTTATCTTCTTCATTCTTCGTGACATTTTCCTTTGCAATTTTGGCTGGCTCATCATCAGTCCTTCTTATAGCTTCATTTTTCGTGTTGATTCCTTCAAGGGGTTCTTCTTCACAAGATTTGCCAGACTCCATTGCGCTATTATTAATTTGCTTGTTGTTTTCTTTGTTTTCTTTTTCCTCTATTCGAATGAGGGAGATGGAATTGGCATTCTTAGTAATAGGGTGCCTAGCCCCTTTCCTCATTAATATCTTTTTTGGAGTTCTGCTGGCTGTGTGTTCCTTAAGAAGTCCAAACATTTCTACCATTCTGTCATTGATCTCCTCTCGTTGTTTGAAGATAGTGTTATTAAACCTCTCTATCCATTCGGTGTGTGCTGCCATGTAGTCTACTCGAGCCTCGAACGTTTCTAGTGCTTGAGGTTGAGGGTTTGGGCAGACACGTTCACAAAAAGTGAAAGAACTTTTCCTTAGTGGCTCATTAAGGCCTCGTGGAAGGGGGTTCGAGGAAACTGCATTAGCGTAGGCTTGAGGGGTGTGTGTTGAGCTTGCTTTAGGTGTTGGTTGCGGCCCTTTTAACAAAAAGTTAATCTGGTCTTCAAGCTCAAGAATTTGCTAATCAGGCATTTTTGGTGCACTTGGAGAAACGGCGACTGCCTTGACCAGTTTGACGTGGTCTTTTGAATCATTCTAGCCCTCATGATCATAGAGAACAAGGTTCTCGATGATTTCCCATGATTCATCGGCATTCTTATCATGAAGTTTGCCGCAGGCGGCGTGGTCAATCTCACACTTAAGATGAAAGGAGACATGATCATAAAAAATTTTAATTTCAAGCCAGCGATCGATGCCATGATTAGGGAATTTTTAGAGTAAGTCCTTGAAACGAGTCCATGCTTCAAAAAGAGACTTTCCTTGATGTTGTTAGAACATCAGGATGTCGTTATGGAGTTTTGCAGTCCTTCCCAATAGAAATAATTGAGCAAGGAAATGAGTGGTAAGATCCTCCCATGTTGAGATGGATCCTGCTGGAAGACGTTCAAGCCAATTGCTAGCTTGATCGCAAAGGGAAAATTGAAATAAACACAGACGCGTTCTTTCCCTATTGTCACCGTTAAGGTTAAATGAGTCCACTAGTTTTAGAAAATCCTTAAGGTGTCAGTTTGGATCCTCGGATCGAAGTCCGTGGAATGAGCATCCGTTTTGCACCAACCGGATGGTGTCGGATTAAAGAGGCACCACATTGTTCCCTTTAGGGAGCTCAATGGTGTTCCTGTAGCCCTCGTGGCTAGGTTTGGAGTAATCTCCAAGAGTACGTATAAGATTTTCGTCTCCCATAGAGGTCAACGAAAATGGATTACGAAACAAATAACACAAAGAAAAGATAGACTACGAGAAAGCTAATATATCGAAAATAAAAATCTTACTTGATAGGAATCAAGCGAGTAGACCTAAGTTAAACAGTGGTTGAAACCTAACTATTCCCCACGCAGTGGCGCCAAAAACTTAGTGCGGTTGTCGTAAGACTTCACAAGAAGTTTTACAACTCCCTAGGCAGAGTACCTAACCGTTGTAGTGTAGTATAAGCAAGACTCGGGGTTTGTTATCGTTCTCTTGGGGAATAGGTTGGGAAGGCTCGATCAGAATCTAACAGAGGTCTACAGGGTTGAGAGAAGATTTTTTTTGTAATTTTATTTTATAGAAATCAAGTAAAATCATGGTTTGAGAGGTTGGTTTGATTAAACTACTCCCTCCGTCCTAAAATTATTGTCCCCTATTGACTTTTTAAGTCTTTTTCATTCAACTTTGACCTTAAATATTTTTGTTTATGTTATATAATACTTGATGCAAAATATATGAATTGGTTGGTTTTTTAATGTATTTTGATTATTCTAATTTTCATCAAGTATTGTATAACACAAACAAAAATATTTAAAGTCAAAGTTAAAAGAAAAAGACTTTAAAAAGTCAATAATAAATTTAGGACGGAGGGAGTAATAATTAATAAAATAAATCTAAACTACTTTGGTGATAACTTATATGATAAATGAACGTATTTACTTAATCATGCACTACTCTTCAGATTGTTTCTCCTAATCCTGTTGCTTTATCACACTTGTGATGATCTGTGTAAGTATTTTCTAAGTTCATAAAAACGACTTACAAGACCCGCAGGTCCAATTTATTATTCTGCTAAGGCAATGCACAAATATAGGTAGTATTGAAGGACTATTACAAGGCCCCTAAGAGTATATTAAATGCAATTGAAATATCTTAGGACGGATTCAACCATATTAGGGGTAAGGTAGTATGAAGACTGTTACCAATGGTATCCTTTCTACACACTCGCGTTTCCTTAGACGTCTATGCCAATTTAATATCTTATGGCTAGTTTTCTAAAGCCTAACGCGCACATTCATCACAAAAAGCAACATTAAAAGGATCTACAATCTAAGTTTCATGCAATCATAAGTAAATACTAATAGATCTAGCCTTGCATGGCAAATAAAGGAGAAGAACAAGAATCTATCCTAAAACACATAGACATATTAAGTAATAAAGGATAAATGAACTTCACTTGATTAAATCATGCAGTTAAGGCTGTTACAAGAGGGTTTTTGACACCCTAAAAACGAGCCTAAAGGATGCTAAAGTCATTTTCTAAAACTAGTGTTCGTCTCCCAAAAGTTATACACTAAATATAAGAAAACAAGCACGACGGCGTCGCTTTATGTTCTTGACGCCGTCGTACAGCAATGGTCTTCTAGGGTTTTTTAAGTCGACTTCGTTCTGATGCCGTCTAGAAATCCATGATGCCGTCACTTGATAACTTTGATGCCGTCGCTTGTAATTAGTGACGCCTTCTCCACACACTGTATGCTTTTCTTCAAAATAGTTAGTATAGAGTCGTAGTCTTGTCCGTTTATTCTCTAATTGAGCCCAAGTCACGTGTATTTCTTTCAAATACTAAAAACACAAAAACGAATGATTAATCATATAATTTGGGCATATTGGCATGATTTAGGGGGTTAAATGACCTCGAAAAAGTGTACAAAATGACACCTCATTACTTTTAAATTAATGTGCGATGCTAGTGACTTTGTTGTTAGGGTTGTATTATGATAACGAATAGATGGAAAATTTAAGCCAATCTATTACGCTAGCAAAACATTAAATAATGCTCAAGAGCATTATACCACTACTAAAAAAGTACTTCTTGCAGTTGTTTTCTCTTTTGATAAATATCGTCCTTATCTTATTTTATCAAAAACTGTGTTCTACACTCATCATTCTGCTTTGAAGTACTTGTTTAGTAAACAGGATGCTAAACATAGGCTTATACATTGGGTGATGCTACTACAAGATTTAATATTGAAATTAAAGATAAGAAATGGGCTATAAAAATTTTATCCGCAGATCATTTGTCTAGGTTAGAAAATCCTCAAATGGAGATGTTGACTGAAAAGGGAAATAACTGATGAATTCCCTGACGAGCATTTGATGATGTTAAAAACTAAGTTTAATGACGATGAACCTTGGTATGCGGATTTTGTCAACTATATTGTCGGGAAGGTTGTTCCGCCAAATTGGACATCCGAAAGAAGAAAAAGGTTTTATTCTCAAGTCAAGAGTTATTTATGGGATGAACCTTATGCATTTAAATTATGTTCCGATAATATAATGAGAAAATGTGTGGCAGGAAGTGAAATCTTTGAAATTTTAGCGCATTGTCATTCAGGACCGACTGGGGGACATCATAGTGCTTCTGTTACAGAAAAAAAAGTTTATGAGTCTGGTTTCTATTGGCATAGTATTTTTAAAGATGCTAAAGAATACGTGATTAAATGCGATGCATGTCAAAGATCAGTAAATATATCATCAAGGAGCAAAATGCCCCAAAATAATATTCAGGTATGTGAAATCTTTGATGTTTGAGGATTAGATTTCATGGGACCATTTCCTTATTCAAGAGGTAATAAGTATATATTAATAGCTATTGATTATGTCTCTAAATGGATATTAAGGATCAAGCATTACCACGAATGATGCTCGCTAAGTTGGTGGTTAAATTTCATAAGGGTGACTCATTTTCTAGTTTTGGGGTTAATAAGTCTTTGATTAGTGATACGTGGAACAATTTTTGTAATTCTCAGCTTGAAGGTCTTTGCAAAATATGGTGTGACTCACAGATATCATGCTTACTCACCATCAATCTAATGGACAAACTGAGTGTACAACATGGCTATTAAACGTATTCTAGAAAGATCAGTGGGGTATAATCCTAAGGATTGGTAAGAAAAACTTAACGATGCATTATGGGCCTTCATGACGACTTACAAGACTCCAACAGGATGTACACCTTTCAGATTAGTTTATGGAAAAGCATGTCATTTACCGGTAGAAGTTGAGCATAAAGCATATTGGGCATTAAAGCAATGTAATATGGACTTGACAATCGCTAGCAAAAATCATTTTATGCAACTTAATGAGTTAGTTGAATTGAGAGATGGGGCGTATGACAATACTAGAATTTACAAAGAACGAACTAAGAAGTGACATGATTCTAGACTTCGTGGTGACAAGGATTTTAAGGTAGGAGACAAAGACCTATTATATAACTCTCGATTGAAAATGTACCCAGGTAAGCTTAAATCAAAATGGTACGGGCCAAATATAGTTAAGACGGTATATCCATATGGGACTATAGAAATTACAGATAAGATCCGGTTTAGTTTCATAGTCATTGGGACTATCGCTTAAAGAAATATTACGAAGGTAACATTGATAATGAAGAAGAAGAAGTTGTTGAGTTCGTGTCAGAGACAACGTAGAGATAAAGGAAGTCTAACTTAAAACTTTTCTCTAAACAAAAGTGATTGCCGGGAGAACAACCTGGAATGTAATTTTGATTTTTGTATAAAGTCTGTCTTCCCAAAAGTTTGATACGGTGTATCTAACCCCATGGATACGGCGTATTGAATAACCTGGACGTTATCTTTTTATTTTCCAGTACTTTGAACTTTATTGTCAGACTTGTCAATACGTCGTATTCAGATTTTTGAATACCGCGTATTTAACCTTGGACCCGTACTTGTTTATTTTCTTACAGGACTCCATACGGCATATCCAATACCATGGATACGGCGTATCGACCCTCTTGTACAGTTTTCGTTTTTATTTTATTTTCTAACCAATGTTTAGTAGGAGATGCCATTGCTGTGATTTTTTTTATCTTAAAATAGAGAAGTACTAAACGTAATTGATGAAGGTGGTGGTATGAATATATTCTAATATTCTATGCGTTGTAGTCATATTGGTATTTAGACGCCTTTAGCTACACAACACAAAAAGTTGCTCACAAACTATACATGGAGGATCATACCGAGCAAATCCCACGGGAGTTTTTCGTTCTAATTCTTTATATATCTCATTTTTCATTTTATATTTATACAACGTGGGCGTTGTATATCTCAAGTAGGGGGAGGAGAATTAGAACGCTACTTGTCCTTATTTTTACAATAATATGCCTAGATTATGCTTAAACATTGAAAAATTTTAGCATGTTTTTGTAAGATTATTAGTTGCATGACCTGCACACATAACCCTTATTTCCATATTATGAGGACTAAGCCTACCATTTTACCCAAAAATTTCACAAATATATGAGTGTGCCGGTGATTGTCGTAAACTTTAGAACTTGGCTTGGTGATGTGTGCTTAAACAAACATCATTTATACCTTGAAAAACGCTATAAAACAGACTAATGACCATAAAATATGAGTAATTATATTGCAAATATGTTTGGTTTGTGTTATTATGTCTTGCAGGTACAAAGGATTGAAAAAAATGCAAAAACTAAGGGTAATTTTCGAGTGAGGTTTGGATTGCCGTTTTCATGTTGTATCGAGGATCTCATCGAAGCCGTTTGTGGGTAAAATATTCCCTTCGAGCACTCATTGGAAATGAGCATGAAAGTACGAATCTCAAAAACGGTTACCGTCCTCAACATTTTGAACTGCGATCTAATACATTTTCTGAACGGTTTTCAGGTTTTATTTGAACTTTTGTCCACTATGAACGACCCAGGCCCATTAACCCGTAAAATACTATATTTGCTTCCTTAGTTCTGCATGGTTCGATTGGATCAGCTGGAACATGAGACTCTTGAGCCTTTGCTCGAGGAGGCTCTCGTGTTCGATCTTGCCAGGCCATCTTGTATATCCCGTCAAGTGCAGGGTGACACGTGGATTGCCAGTCAGCTGACACACCAGCATGTGGAATCCCACCTTGTTGCATGTGGTGCTACGGTGGATGCCACTATTGGACTGACTCGTTAGTGACGGCTGGCAAAGGAGGTGTCGCCACGGCGCGGCACCGACTTATTGGACTTCAGTACGAGGTACAAGTACGATGTTGCAGAGGCGGTTGTCCAATCAGGAGCCGACACGTTGCATGGCGGCTGTCAGAGGCGGCTGTGTGTTACGAGGTTCTAGAAGGGGTATTTATTTCTAATGATTGGCTGGCAGCAATGATTGGCCAATAATGATTGGCTTTGGATCCAAGCAAAAATGATTGGCTGAGATTAAATAAAAGGAGCTAGAAACAACTTATTTTCGATTAGCTTATTCACTTTATCTTATTTCATCTAGCTTATTCTCTATTAGTTTTTAGCTTAATCTATTAGCTTTTTGGTTTATTAGATCTAATCCTTAATTATACCCGATTCCGATCACTTTTCGGAGTAGAACACCTAGGTTTCGGGTGGATTTAGATCTAAAGTTTTCATCTTTAAATAACTTATTGCCTTAAGATTAATTTCTAGCTTATTAATATTGTTTATCTTAACTTTGATTATTTTAATGTTGATGAAATCGATCCAACACTTAGGCGAGGAGCTTATGGGTCTTATAAGCTTATTTTACTATTAAAGTTTTAAGCTTTTTAAGATTTTACTTAGCTAATTAGTGAATAAAGCTCAAAACTATACTAGCTAATTAGCTATTTAGAAACTAATAAAGTTTTAATCTATAGTTTTTAATTAAGTTTATAAGATCGGGTGGTTATTTCGTTTTCGTAGCTTCAATCGGGTTCTAGTTTCTTTTCTTTTTCACTCCTTAGTAGTAGTAGTTTATTAATTACCTTAAATATAATTATGATTGTTATTGCTAGCTTATTTGGTATGAGTAATGAGTAGATTTATATATGATTGTTAAGTGAGTTGTAATAAGTGATTTAAGTGTGGATTAAAAAGGGATTTGTCGATTAATAATTTTTGAATTATTTAGATTTCTTATTTGAATATTTTGAAGGGCAAAATCCGGAAAAATAATCAAACATCAAATCTAGTACTTCCTCCGTCCCAAATTAATAGTCCATCTTTCCATTTTGGGTTGTCCCAAAATTATTGTCACTTTCTAAATATAGTTGTTAAGAATGTAGCAAGTTTACCATATTGCACCTAATGATATTAAGAATTACAAACATCATTCAAAGATTTAATTAATTGCATAAGGGCAAAATTGACATTTTGTAAAAAAGTAAGAGAGAGAATACAGTAATGATTATGTTTTCTTAAACTGTGTGTTTTTGTCGGGGGACAATAATTTTAGGACGGATGGAGTAATTAATACCAATATAAAATATCGTTTTCAAAATGAACCAACGTTGTGAGAAAATAATATTTTTACGGGTGCTAATTCGTCAATTAAAAACATTTTTCACACTTAATGACCTTTTTACCTCACTTGACAAACATATTCGTTTATTATATCTTTTAAATCTCTTAGTTTAATTTGTTTAGTTTAATTAATTAGTATAATTTTTAGTGCTCTTAAAATAGTATCTTTAATACTAAAATTAGTTTAAAATAAAAAAAACCAACCAAAAGATAATCAAGCATCAAACGAAAAACAATAACGTGAATCTCAAATTCAATTATCGCCGTGGATACGACATTCGGAAGATTAATTATCACTTGTCCTCACGTGATTTTTACATCTAACGGGAAATACTTATACTATTACTTCGATTCGTTCTCACGAACGTCACCAAGTTTTTGGCGCCGTTCCCGAGGAAGATGTATGATTTTTGCGTTATGTTTCGAGTTAGTGCCTTGAAGATCATTTCTTTTGAAAGTTTATTTTCGTATTAATAAAAATTATAAAAAATCCAAAAATATTTTCCTTCTTATTTTATTTTTTCGTTTTCTTTTATATAAATATTAAAAATACCAAAAATATTTGTATTATCTTTATAAAAATACAAAAATATTTTCCATCTTATTTTATTCTTCCTTTCTTTTATATATAAGAAAAATCCAAAAAAAAATTCTTCTTCATCTTAAGTTTAATTATATGTCTTTTATCCTCGTATACCGTTTAATTCTTTATTTGCTATGTCTGACTGGGAAGCTTTAAATGAGCAAGTGGCAGAACTTGCCCGAAATTTGAAACAATTTGAAAGACAAATATTTTATGGCCAATATAGTTGCTCATGTTGTGGGGGTCCTTATAATGATGGAAATTGTCCTAGTTGTAGCATGGTAGGGTTAGGAAACGGGTTTGTCTATGACCAAAATCCGTATTCTTACAATGAAACACCTAATTTCTTTAACCAACCCCCGCAACACCAGATCGAGACATACTCGTGTGAGTTTTATGGAGGTAGGTCTCACCACGGTTTTGATTGTCAAACAAGGAACACGCTTGTCTATGAGCAGGTTCCGTATGACAATCAAAATTATGGCTTAAAGCAACATCCATATTATTCTCCGAGTCCACCACAGCAGTTCTACTGTTGTGAGGTCTGTGGAGGTCCCCACTATAGTTTTGATTGTCAAACTAGGAACCTGCTTATCTATGAGCCTAATCCTTGTAACAATTATGACTTGCCTTATTTTGACTAACCTTCACGGTACCATATCGATCAGTCGCCCCCTCGGGATTTAGAATTTGAAATACTTTCTAAAGTCTAAATTGACCGTCTTTGGGAGGATGTTCATAGTACTCAAGTACCCAATCCCCCTGTTGACCTAGATACTGAGGAGAGTGATGATGATGTCACGGAGGTGATTTTTGACGAGGAGCAATTTTTAAGACAACAAAGTACAGCTCATGTCACACCTTCGCCACTTGTATACACACCACCCCCACCTTGCTTAGCTACCATGGAACCTTTAGACGCCCTCTTAATGGGGGATGTGGTTATTAGCACTACTCCCGCAAGGGATAATGACAAATTCATAAAGTCTAGTGTTGATGATCTTGTCCTGATCCCAAGGGAGTCTGAGGTGACATCGGATAGTAATTTAGAGTGTGATATGCCTGTTAATACACCTTTGCCCACCACTGATGTTAGAGAAGAAAATTTTGATATCAATTCACCTCTAGGAGAACATGTAGTCGACTTTTTGATGGAGAACGAGGATATAGCTGACCTGCCTAGACATTTGGTTTAGCAACTTCTTAGTCATTTAGTCAAAAACCCGAGTTCTACCAAAAGAATGTCTGATGAGCCTTTAGGTGATGATTCAAAACCTAGATCTTATGATGTGACTTTCTCAAACTCTCTCTTCAACTTTAATGATCATTATACCGTAAGTTATGATAATCCACCTTTTGATACGAGTTTGAGCACATTAGTAGTCTGGACCCTCCTGAGTCGACTCCAGTTATTGATGAGTTTACTTTGCTTGTCCCACCACCCCCCGCTTCTAAGCAACTTAGTTTATGGTAGGTGGAAAGATTTGATCCTTTTTTCTCCCTAGCACAGTCAGGTGGGAAGACGAGCGTGATGGAGACCCCTTCTTTTGGTTTTCATTATATGCTATTACCCCGTCCTATTGCATACTCACCAAAGGAGGTAATGTATCGCTATTCCCATCCTCACCTCACATCGGGTGATGGATTTGACCTTGAAATTAAAAGTAAATAACACTATAGTCAAGCTAGAGACTCTAATAAAAACAAGCGCTTCTCGGGAGGCAACCCGTGTTATCTTTAGATTTAAATAAGTAGGTTGCTACATTAGGTTTATTTCGTAGTAGTTTAGTATACGTAATGAATAAATGTGGGGGAGTGTTTCTATCCATGTTGTGTTTTGTGGTGCCCGTTCTTGCTTGCAGGATTCCCTATGATCGTGAAGACCACCGTGCTTGTTTTCAATCCTCCAATCACTCGGTCCCCTTTCACACTTGGAATTTTAAGCATTTGCATTTTCGTTCTTAAGTGTGGGGGTGGCACCCGACATTTTTGAACATTGAGGCCAATGTTCAGTTCTAATTGTGGGGGGATTTTTGTTGAAATGATCATACCTGTGAATGTCTGGGACCCACGCAACTCCGTTTTGACCGATATATTGTTTTATTTTATTATTAAAAAATGATGAAAAAATGAAAAAATAATATATAAAAATGTGTAGAAATAAGGCTCGTAGGCTAGAACTAGGAAGATTTTTGACTTGACCGAGTAGTGCACTCTAGCTTTTCCCTTAGCTTTCGAGACTAAGCGTTTGCAAAACTTTAATTTTTTTTCAAAGAACGAAAAATGATAGAGTTGAATATAAGTTAGATGCTAAGCGTGGAGTAGTTGGATCTTTGATCCAGTCCGAACACACTCTATATAATATAATATATAAGTATATAAGGATTGGTCAATTATAGTATAGCAAGTATTTTCCGTCGGGTTTGAGAAACAAACTTTTAACCAAAGTTATCTCAAAAACCTCTCGGGTCGTTTTCCCTCGACGAAGCGTGAATTGAAAATCGGCAACGTTCGTGATCGCGG
>BQNB010047049.1:0-12934 GCA_026074375.1 Tanacetum coccineum | reverse complement strand
ATACACAATCTTTATGTTTTAAATGAATGGTCTTGAACCTAATATTTTAATTTATTAGTGTAGCTAATTATCTAGCATTGGTTAATTCTCTCCTATACTTATATAGTTGAAAGATGGCTGTTATATATATTTGTGTCTAATTGATTAACACACATATGTTATTAGTTATATACTACAACCATGGTTAAATATTTTTTTTCACAACTTTGCTAAATGTTAGATATCTATATTATTCTTGTTACTCTAACTTGGTTTTGTAGCAAAGTTTCCATAGCTTGATTCCTTGGTGCCCTCAAATGAGGGGGAGTACACATCAAGGGGGAGAATTCATTTTGTCGGTTTTACGCGTATTCATCGACAAAGCCTTTTTGATTCTATAAAAAGAGGGAGAAATGGAAATAAAACTCACTAAATACTTATTTAAAAATAATTTTATATTTAATGAGTTTAGATTTTGTAATCATCAAAAAGGGGGAGATTGTTGATAGAAATAATGGCTAAAAACGTTATTAATATTTATCGACCTCTCTACGTTTTGATAATCACAAAATGTAAAAATGTTCAATGTAAAATTAAACGTAAACAAGTAATTAGTCGTAAATTTTCATTTTGAAAATTTATTCACTTAAAGGTATGAATAAATAAACGTCTAATGCATTTTATGATCAAAGAAATTTTTATTCATCCTCACATTTTTTATTAAATGTTACAAACATTTTTATAACTTATACAAAACATTTTTACATTTAAAAGAAATGTTTTATTCAAAATAAATGTTTTGAATTTAAATTTTCCACCTAAAAATGAATATATTTGATCTAGGAAACACCTCCTATGGAAAAGACAAAAAAGGAGCGTCTGGGTCTGGGAGCCCCCCTTAAATATAAGGGTGCCCCCCTTAGTGATAAGGGGGCTGATAACGAACAAAAACGTTTAAGAAAAACCTAGAAATTACGAAATTAAACTAGAAAACGAGAGCCCGAATCCCGAACAAAGGGGGAAAAACCTAAAATCTTTAAAAATAACCGTACGGAGAATTTTTTACTCCTAAACTACTCTAGGGACCAAATAACGAAGAATGAAAAAGACTAGACCACTTCCCATTGCCTTTCATGGGGTGTTTTTTTTTTTTTGTTTTTTTTTTTTTTATTTTAAAAAAAATTAAAAAATTTGTTTATTTTTTTGTGGGTTTTATTGGTTTTTTTTTTTGTTTTAAAAAAAAAGAATATTGTGGAAAAAAAAATTTGTATATAAAAAAAAATTTGAAAGGAAAAAAGGGGAAAAAAAAAAATAAAAATTGGAAATGAAAAAAAAAAAAAATAGGGTTTTAAAAAAGAAAGGGTTAAAAAAAAAAAAAAAAAAAAATAAAACAAAAACATTTTAAAACCCCCCAAACAATAAAATTTGAATTAGAGAAAAACAGACCCCCCCCCCACCCCACCGTCTTACACCCTACCCCCCCCCCCCGCAATCCCCCACCCCCCTTCACCCATTACACCCACACAAGAAAAAATGAAAAATAAAGATGAAAGCCCCCCCCCCCAAGTAAAAAAAAATATATAAAAAATTCCAATAACCCCCCCCACCCCCATAAAAAACCCCATTGAGCCATCCCACCCCCTCTCGCCTACCCCCCCCCCCTTCCCCCCCCCTCCCCTGCCCCCCCTCGCCCCCCCCCAAGCCCCCCTCCCCCCCCCTAACCAATGACCCCCTACCCCCCCCCCCCCCCCCCGACCCTCCCCCCCCCCCCCCACCCCCCTCCCCCCCCCCCAAACCAACCAACCCCCTACCCCCCCCCCCCCCCCCCCTCCCCCCCCCCACCCCCCCCCCCCCACCCCATTAGCCCCCCCCCCCCCCCCACCCCCCCCCCACGCCCCCCCAAACCCCCCCCCGAACCCCACCCCCCCCCCCCCCCCAAACACCCCCCCCCCCCCCCCCCCCCCACCCCATACCCTCCCCCCCCCTCCTCACACCCCCCCCCCCCCCTAACCCCTCCCATCACCAACCTCACCATCCGCCCCCCCCCCCACAAACCCCATCCCCCTCCCCCACCCCCCCCCCCCCCCCCCCCCCCCCCCCCCCCCCCCCACCCCCCCCCCCTCCCCCCCCCCCATCCCCCCCCCCCCCCCCCCCATCCCCCCCCCCCACCACAAACCCCCCCCCCTACCCCCCCCACCCCCACTCCCCCCGGGGGCGGGTCCCATGTGTGGGGGGGTAAACCCCCAAAGAGAAAAATTTGAAAAAAAAATTGAAAAATGTAAAAAAAAGTAATTTGTAAATTGTAAAAGAATTAAAAAAAAAAAAATAAGTAATGAAATTTATATTAGAAATTAAAAAAAAAAAGCCCCAAAACAAGTACCCACCCCTTCTTCCCCCCCCACCCGCCCCTGACCCACACCCAAGGTCCCCAGTAGCAAAAAAAAAAAAAAAAAAAAAAAAAATTGAGATGACCTTATTGAGATAACCACATCCCCCCCCAACAGCCCACCCCCCCTTCTTCAAAGTACCAAAAGTCCCTCATAATAAAATAATATTAAATATATAATAAAAAATATTTAATAAAGACCCCCCCCTTTCCCCCCCCCAAGTCTACCCGCTACCCCATAACACAACAAAATTCCAAAAAGTCCCCCCCCCCCCCTAAACCTAGCCCCCCCCCAAATAGCTAGACAAACCCACATACCCCCCCACCCCCCCCAATCCCAACCCCCCATAACTGAGTCACCAAAAAAGAGAACCCCCACCCCCCCCTCCCCCCCCCCCTCGCCCCACTCACACCCCCCCCCCCAACCACCCCCCCCCCCTCCCAAAAGACCCCAACCCCCCCCCCCCCCCCAAATTCCCAAAAACCCCACCCCCACCCCCAAACCCCCCCTCCCCCAAAAAAACCCCCCCCCCCCCCCTGCCTCCCCCCCTCCGCACCCCCACCCCCCCCCCCCCCCCCCCCCACCTCCAACAACCCCCCCCACCCCTCCCCCTCGCCATACTCTACCCCCCCGCCCCCCCTCGCCCCCCCTCCCCCTCCCCTCCCCCCCCCCCCCCCAACCCCCCCCCTCCCCCCTACCATCCCACCCCCCCCCCCCCCCCCCCCCCCCACCAGCCCCCCCCCCTACCTCCCTCCCCACCCCTACCCAGCCCCCCAACCACCCACCCCCCCCCCGCCATCTACACCCCCCCCCCCCTCCCCACCACCCCCTCACTTCCCCCCCCTCCTCCCCCCCCCACCCCCACCCCCCCCCCCCCCCCCCCCCCTCACCACCCCCCACCCCCCCCCCACCACCCCCCCACCACACCCACCCACCCCCACCCCCCCCCCCCCCCCCCCCCCCCCCCCCCCCCCCACCACCTCTCCCCCCCCCCCCCCCCCCCCCCCCCCCCCCCCCCCCCCCCCCCCCCCCCCCCCCCCCCCCCCCCCCCCCCCCTCCCCCCCCCACCCCCCCCTCCCCCCCCCCCCCCCCCCCCCCCCCCCCCCCCCCCCCCCACCCCCCCCCCCCCACCCCCCACCCCTCCCCTCCCACCCCCACCTCCCCCCCAACCCCACCCCCCCCCCCACACACATCCACCCACCCCACCCCTCCCCCCCCCACCCCCCTCAACTATAATCCCCACTATTACCTCACCAAAAACCCAAACCCCTACACCCTTCTAAATAAATCCCACTATCCTCTCCCCCTACTATACTTTACCACTTTTTCTATTACTCTTCTCCTCGCTCAACCAACCGCTCCCCCACAACCAAACCAAGATAAGAGGAAAGCACAAACACCCTCAACACTCAGACAAGCACCTACAACCACAATTAACACCAAACCACAACCGAACATAACCCAACAACCACATATATACCCCAACCTCACCCCACCCCACGCACACACCTAAAAACACCCCCCCCCACACCACCCATACCCCCTCTACCCCACAACCCCCCCCCAACAACGAAAAACCCCACCCCCAAAACTCCCCCACACCACCGCCCACCACAACCAACCCGATCCCCACCAAAAACCAAAAAAAAAACAATCCCAACTCACCACCCCCCAGTATAACTCCACACAAAACCAAACCCACATCCCGATCTTAAAAACCAATTTCTCACCCCCCCGTACCCACCTTCATTTTTAACAACCCCAAACACCCCCCATCTCTCCTTTACCCTCAATCCAAACAAACCAACCCAATACCATATCCATACCCCCCTCACCTAGCTCCACGCTAGCCACGACCACAACAACGTAATCCCGTACGCTGAGAATATTGCATATAGGCCAATACCAACAACCAATACAAATCTGCGCCGCCTACCCAACGAGATTATGAAAATCACAAATCACGAATAAGAATTCTAATAAATCAAGCTGAAAATCAATTACAAGTAAGATCATATGGAGTTAAAAACTACTCTTTAAATACTAATAAAATTATACTAAAATTAAACTAAACAATTAAGCTACGAGAATTATACAAAAAATAAATCTAAACAAATATCCAAGAAAGCAAAAGCTTGCAAATGAGATGCGAAAAGGTTCATTAAGAGTGAATTAAGGTTCATTAATGAATTAAGACCGTCCTTAGAAAAGATATATAACACACAATTACAACGATAGATAAAAATCTCGTTAAAAGATAATTAATAACATAGAAAGTGTAAGAATAACAGAATTTTTTCGGATTTTGCCCTTTAAAACATTTAAACCACAAATCTAAATAATCCAAAATTATTAATCAATTAAACCTTTTTCAAACCCACACTTAATTCCCAAATCACAATTTCACTTAACAAGCACTAATTAACCTACTCGCTACTCATAATAATCAAATAAGCAAAGCAAAACATTTTAATTCTAAGTTACACTAATGTATTAAAAAAGGATAGAAAATGGAACCGAATTGAAGACCCACAATTAAACGAAAACCACCTGATTTATTTAGCTAAAACAAATAATCAAAGTTGGTCTAGCTAAATAAACCCTTAAGCTCCACACCTCGTGAGTTGACCGGAACCAAAGTCAAAAATAAAAACACAAACTAATTGTTAACTTTTATAATAATATAACATTTGCAAAATTCAATTTCGCACAACTGTTAATAGCAATGTCCAATCGCATGAGGGCCCAATCAGATCACAAGACCTAATCTAATTAACAAAATCCAACAACTAAATCCAACGAACAAAGGCCCAAATCAAACGAACAGAGGCTAGTGATGAATTTCTACAAGCTAAAGCACACACACAATTATAGACTTAACAAGCATGATATAAGCTAAATCCGATAAGCAAGACATGATCAAGCAAAATAAGCTCAGAATAAGCTCCTAACACGAATACGCCTTACACAAAATAAGCCACGTACCAATGAACAACTAACGGCAATGAGCACGAGTTTGAATGATAAACGAGACTTAAACCACTAAAAATCGAATAAGTACAAATCACTTTAAAACTAGATGAAGACCTTATAAGAACCTAATAGGCAATCGAAATTTAGCAAATAGCATGACGAGATAAGTACAACTAACAACCTAATAAGCTATAGGACGAAATACGACAATAAGCTGAAGGAAAACAACCTAAAACGAGATCTATAACTATGATTACTAAATAAGCCTATTCCTAATTGGAATAAGCACTCAACCACATCACAAAGCAACAAAGAAAAGCAACAAGGACTTAGAATAAGCTATGAGCACATAAATGAATCAAACGACAAGGTGAATAAGCAAAATAGCTCACAAGAATTCGATCTAGCAATTTAAGCTCATTTTAAAACAAATAAGCTATTTAGAAGCTTATATTATCAAAAAATACGAGCTTCTAATTAAACAAAAATGATGAAAGCACAACAATAAGCTATATTCGAGCTTATTCTAGCTTATCAATTCAAAAAGTTACTTAAAAACGACTGAGAATGAGTCGAATTAGCTTGGGAAGCTTATAGGAGTCATTATTTAAGTCTTTAAGAACTTTTGACAATAATAAGCTACGAAAATAATCATGAAGAAACAACTTATTGAATAAGCTACACGATAACAAGTATTAATGAACAAATAAGCAAGAAATAATCAAACCGAGATCTTCAATAAGCTTCAAACCATTTTCATTACATCATCATAATAAGCTTGAGAAATAAGCTAGTACAATAAGCTCAGAAAATTAAAATAAGCTATTACAAAACTAAAATAAGCTAAAAACTAAAAACTAAAAATAAGAAAACTAAAAGACTAGGTCCTCAAAGTGTAAGGGAGGCGTGTTGATTTATAGAGTGTGAGGAGGGGTAGAAGTGTAAAATTGGAGTAATCATTCCTGCCTTGAGTAGCCAATCATTGGCATTGGTGTGCGTTTCCTCAGATCAACAGTAAAAGTGCAGCGAATCTAGCCGGTATAATGCTTCCACGTGTCCATTTTTCCTGCTTCATTCACACGCATAATTCTCATTCGTTGGATCACTCGTTCTATAATTTGTCTCACAAAATAAACACAAATACCATTTATGAATCAACAGACACGTGTCAGGCCACCATTCGCCATCCAAACTCAGTGCTTTGTCACGTGGGAAGACTTTGATTTAATTTGGGGTCATGTAACCCATTCGTCATGCATACGTCACTCATATATCAATTTAGAATTTGCAAATTTCCTTCTTGGGCTAACATTGGGCTTAAGTTATATTAATGGGCTAAGTTATCCATAGGCTGGCCCGACCCATTTAAATGGGTTACGGGCTAGCCAAATAAGATCCGAGGGCATCGTTGGACTCGTTTTTCTGTGTTCTTTCCAATGGCATGCTCTTGGACTTATCATGACTTTGTCTTGATTTTGAATAATAGGCACTCTTGATCGCGATGAATCTGTAATTTCCTGTTTTTGCTCCGTTTACAATTATTTTTACCTGCAAGACATAAAAATACCAAACAAACATATTTGCACAAAAATTATCCATATTTAGCATTTTTAGTCCAATTAATAGTGTTTTATGGGATATAAACGATGTGTGTTTCAGCACACGTCAGATTCCCCCACACTAAGCCATTGCTGGTCCCACACGCAATGTTAATAAAACAAACCCGGAAATAAATAATCTTATCCCCCATTAACTTTTGACCCCCTCATAATCAAACAAGAACTGAAAAGGTCCTATTAAAAGGTTCAAAAATTATTCAATTCACATGCACCCCCGTTTTAACCATTTATTGAATAACAAAAACAAAGATAACTTTTTATAAAAAATTATTTAAAAGGATTTAAGAATAGGAGTTT
This sequence comes from Tanacetum coccineum, assembly GCA_026074375.1. Lineage (NCBI taxonomy): Eukaryota > Viridiplantae > Streptophyta > Magnoliopsida > Asterales > Asteraceae > Tanacetum > Tanacetum coccineum. The sequence goes on along the minus strand of BQNB010047049.1, from coordinate 5,679 downwards.
ATCATCCTTGATTTTTGCAATCCCTAAACTAAGCTTAAAACGAAATCACAGTCAAATATTAGATTAGATGTTAACGCTACCCATAAATGCTAATTGTGCAAGAATAAACTTAACTTTTTGCTCCCTTATTCCTAAATCCTCTACAGATGATTATTATTATTGGCGACAAATAAATCATGACTTTATTTTTATAAAGTAGACCCGGTTTAGACCACAATTAGTTTGATATCTTTCCTAAAGAGACGATGTGGTGAGAATAAATTCCACATTAAGGTTCTAAATTCATATGATTTAGGGGTTATCCTTTTTATTTCATCTGAAACAACTCAACTACGAGTCCAGAGACGGAGGCTTTATTTAGATAACCTCGGAGTCGAAATTTGACTTTATTATTATAATTATTATAATTATAACATTATTAAACCTCCCGGTCCTTTAAACAACTGCCACATCGGTATGCGAGCCGACCATGGTCCAGGAGTCTTATTTCGATCAGGAGATCCTCGACCTTTTAGAAGGCTGCAACATCGGTTGTGAGCCGGCAAGATGCAACAAACTTTTATCAGTCTCAGATTATTACTATGTGCCTTATTTAGAAGACTGCAACATCAGTTGTGAGCCGGCAAGATGCAGTAAACTTTTATCAGCCCACAGTTTTATTATTATTATTACCTCCACCCTTTAAACGACTACCACATCGGTTGTGAGCCGGCAAGAGGTAGTGGTCTTATTTCGGCTTTGGTTTATTACATAACTTATTATTATTAGCCAAATTTCAAATCCTGTGGTCTTTTAACTACCGCCACATCGGTATGCGAGCCGACCATGGTCCAGGAGTCTAATTTCCCCAAACTTGACTAAACACTCGTGTGTACTTATTTCATCTGAAGGATTCTACGAAGAGATTTAAACTAAGAATCGCATAAACCAAAGTAACTTTATTTATTCAACACAATTATATAAAGTTTATTAAGTAATGGGAAGCAAAAAACCACAATTAACCTCTATGAGCTCTAAAGATATCCAACTAATCCACGCTTAGCATCAAACTTATATTTAACTCTATCATATTTCGTTCTTTGGCAAAAATTTTATTAATGTTTTAGAAACGCTTGCTATAAAGTAAGGGGAAAGCCTGAGTTTTATAAATCGATCGAGGTCAAAGCTAATCAGTTCCTCGGGGCCTACTTATGTAGATATTTTATATTTTCTCATTTTTTTCTTAAGTTAAGAACAATAGAAACAATAAAAATTTAATTTTTTTGGCTAAAACGGGGTTGCAAGGGACACAGCAGGCACATGCAAGATCTTTATTTCGTACAAGAAATCCCCCCACCCTTAGAACCAAATTTGGCTCAATGTTCAAAAATGTCAGGTGCCACCCCCACACTTAAGGACGAAAAAGGCAAATGCTAGTAATTCCAAGTGTGAAAGGAGAAACACAATATATATGATCATGATTAAGGATTCCATAATAAGCAAAAGATTTAAGATCGGACGATTGGATGATTGAAAACAAGCACGGGTCTTCATGATCTTAAGGAATCCTGCAAAAACGGAACCACACACCAAAGAAAGAAGCATGCCCCCACACTTGGGCTAGAAAAATAACATCACTCTTATTATTTAGATAATTAGAAAGAAGAAAAGACAAGGGTTGACCTACCTCCCGAGAAGCGCTTGTTTTTTAACGAGTCGCTAGCTTGACTCGCCCCCGGATTAGTTGTCCTTGGGGGGCTTTTGGAGATCCGGGACATCCATAGAAGGGATGTCCCCTCCAAAATAGTGTTTGATCCGGTGCCCATTTACTTTGAAGTTAGGGCCGTCAGGTTGGGATAACTCGACGGTACCATATGGAAATACTTCAGCAACCGTAAACGGTCCGGACCAGCGGGATTTTAATTTGTCCGAGAAAATATTTAATCGAGAATTAAAAAGAAGAACACGATCTCCGATATGAAATTCTTGGTTTTTAATCTTAGCATCGTGTATCTTTTTTGTAAGTGGATTAAAGAGTTCTCGTAGGCTTGATCCCGAAGTTCATTTAATTCGTTAAGTTGAACTTTTGGGTGATAACCCGCGGTTTTTAAGTCAAAGTTAGCCCATTTCAAGGTCCAGTAGGCTTTATGCTCAAGCTCGATGGGGAGATGACAGGATTTTCCGTAGAGCACAACCGATAGGTGTTTTGAAAGCTGTACGAAAAGTCCACAAGGCGTCATCTAATTTATCAGCCCATTTTGCCCGATGCTCGCCTTCCGTCCTTTCTAATATCCTTTTTAAACCTCTATTGGAAACCTCCACATGGCCACTAGTTTGTGGGTGATACGAGGTCAAGAGCTTATGAGTAACGCCATATTTTTTAAGAACATTAGAAAATTGGTCGTTACAGAAATGCGTCCCTCGGTCACTTATAATGGCCTGTGGAGTTCTGAATCTAGAAAACAATTGTTTTAAGAACTTAACCACAACTCGGGCGTCGTTAGTGGGGAGCGCTTTCGCTTCAACCCATTTAGACACATAGTCGACAACCACGAGAATATATCGGTTCCCTCTTGAAGACGGGAACGGGCCCATAAAATCGATGCCCCAGACGTCAAAAATCTCACAAATCTGAACAGGATTTTGGGGCATTTCGTCCCGCTGTGAGATCTTTCCCTGACGCTGACATGAGTCACAGTGCGTGACAAAGTCCTGGGCATCGCGATAAATGGTGGGCCAGAAAAAACCAGAGTCAAAAACTTTTTTAGCGGTGTAGTTCGGGCCATGGTGTCCCCCGGTGGGTCCATTATGGCAAGCTTGGAGAATATCCATAGCTTCCTGCCCGTCCACACACCGTCGAATAATCTGATCAGCACAAATCCGAAAGAGATAGGGGTCATCCCAGAAATAGTGTCGAATATCCTTAAAGAATTTCTTTTTCTGCTGGGATGACATCCCTTTAACAAGCACATTCCCCACTAAGTAGTTTGCTATGTCGGCAAACCACGGGGGTTTATTGTTGGGATTAAGAGATATCATATTAAGTGATTCGTGAAGAAAATTGTCATTTATTTCCATTCCAACACGATCTCCTTGATATGGGTTTTCTAATCTGCTTAAATGATTGGCCGCGAGATTCTCTGCTCCCTTTTTATCACGAATTTCAATAGTAAATTCCTGGAGCAGAAGAATCCACCGAATCAACCTCGGCTTGGCATCTTGTTTATTAAAAAGATATTTTAATGCCGAGTGATCCGTATATACTATGGTCTTGGATAAGACTAAGTAAGACCGAAACTTCTCGAATGCATACACCACAGCTAGAAGCTCTTTTTCGGTAACGGTGTAAATAGTTTGAGCATCCAAGAGGGTCTTACCAGCATAGTGTATAGGCCTAAAATATTTGTCTTTCCTTTGTCCTAAAACTGCTCCAACAGCATAATTACTAGCGTCACACATAAGCTCAAACGGCAAGTCCCAGTCCGGAGACACAAGGATAGGAGCTTCGGTTAACCTCGTTTTAAGATGAAAGGAGTATCCTTTTCCAAGAGGTGAGTCATTGGCCGAGCTATTTTGGAAAAGTCTTGTATAAATCGCCTATAGAAACCGACATGACCCAAGAAGCTCCTAACCCCTTTAACCATGGTCAGAGGTGGTAGTTTTGCAATCACATCTACTTTAGCTTTATCAACTTCAAGTCTATTTTTAGAGATTTTGTGGCCGAGGACAATGCCTTCTTTGACCATGAAGTAGAACTTCTCCCAATTTAAAACTAGGTTGGTGTCTTCGCACCGTTGTAGCATAATGTCTAAATGGGAGAGGCACGATGAAAATGAATCCCTGAAGACCGAAAAGTTATCCATGAAAACTTCCATAGTTTTTTCAATCATATCATGGAAAATCGCCATCAAACACCTTTGGAATGTCCCAGGAGCATTGCAAAGGCCAAAAGGCATTCGTCGATAAGCAAATGTTCCATAAGGACAGGTGAAAGTGGTCTTTCCCTGGTCTTGAGGATCAATTAGGATTTGAAAGTAGCCAGAAAAGCCGTCTAGAAAGCAATAGAATTCGTTTCTTGCTAATCGCTCTAACATCTGATCCATAAAAGGGAGAGGAAAGTGGTCTTTAAGGGTGGCGTCGTTCAACTTTCGATAGTCAATACAAACGCGCCAACCCATGACCAATCATGTAGGAATAAGCTCATTGTTTTCATTGGTAATAACCATCATACCCCCTTTTTTGGGTACGACGTAAATCGGGCTCACCCAAGGACTGTCGGAGATCGGGTAAATCAATCCGGCATCGAGAAGTTTAATGACTTCAGCTTTGATTACTTCATGGATTTTAGGATTAACCCGTCATTGGTGATGAACAGCTGGTTTAAAATCATCTTCCATTAATATCTTATGAGTGAAAAAATTCGGATTAATGCCTCGAATATCAGAAATTTTCCAAGCTATCGCATGTTTGTGTGATTTTAAAACCTTTAGAAGCTGCTCTTTTTCCTCCCTCTTTAAGTTGTTAGCTGGTATGTGCTTAATTACACATACCTTTTGCATTTAAAAACGAGCTTAAATAACCAAAAACGGACTTAAAATGCCAAATATATGCTTGTTTTGCTAATTGTGTTGTGCAGGAACGGATAACTAAGAAAATGACGAAAAACAAAGCCAAAACGACAAAACCGGACTCGGAATGGAAAAGATTGTGAAGGACAAAGCCAAATCGAAGCCGGAAAGTCAATCAAGTCAAAAAGTCAACAGAAAAGTCAACTGGTCAAAGCCCAAGTCAACCCCGTTGCCAAAAAGTCAACACATCAAGAAATATAAGTTTAAGGGTTGAAATTGCCAAACCCCTAAACTTATATTTATAAGAGAAAAGAGGAGAAAAGAAAAGAAGGGCTAAACTGTCATTCCTGCAAAGATATACTCCAAGGACTTGTTCTGCCAAGTCCAAAGAGTTGTATCTTCCAAGGACTAAGGCTGCAAAGAGTTAAATAACTCTTGGGGACTTGTTTTGCCAAGTCCCCAAAAGTTATATAACCACAAGGACGACGGGTGTAATGAAACATATAACCATTAGGGACCAATTTTGCCATTTCCTAAAACCTCCACTCTGTTATAACCCCTAACATCTTTTCCCGCTCGTTTTTTCCCTCCCAAAAACAATCACGGGTGTGTATACCCTCTTTTTACCCTGCAAACCCAATTCCCCCATGGATATTCATCTCCCCCCTCCTCCACCACCTTTCCCAGCTACAAATGTGCCAAGTTGGCAATCCCACACCCCCTAAGCTCATTTCGACGACCTAGATTGAATTTTGAAGATTGAAGGGCCAAGATTAGAGGTTGGAACCACTCACAAAACAAACACATCCCTGTTTGTGTGTCTACAAACAAGCACAACAGCAAGAGAGAAGAAAAGAAGACCTAGTTGTATTTTTTTGCTATAAAAGCCTTGTAAGCCATTGTGGCAAAGAATTCAGTTTTTAATTCAGTTCTTATGTCGTTTTAATATAGTTTTAAAAGTATTTTAAAGTGTTTTTAAGTTAATGTCTTTTATGCATTTGTAATTCTCAGTTTTAATGAAAAATTAAGCTCTTTTTACTCAATAAGCTCTCAATAAGCTCATTAGAGCTTATTCTTGTTAATAAGCTCAAACTAAGTTTAAAACTTGTTAAAAGCCCTTACATACTGTTTT
>BQNB010047048.1:0-43364 GCA_026074375.1 Tanacetum coccineum | reverse complement strand
CTCTCATGCTTCGACCGTACTCCACACATGACTTCACTATCGAATATTCAGGCGTAACAAGATTATGATTATGTTTGATGGTCATCAAATGCAATCAGGGGGAAGAGAAGTGTTCAAGCTAGATATTTCGATAGAGTGCAACATTTAGGGGGAAGAAATGTGAAGTATGTGTATACGAATGGTTGTTTATTTGGGGGGAATCAATTAGGGGGAAGAACATCAACAACATCTCTACCTTTTAGAAACAAGAACACCATCGTAATTCATACCTTCATATCTCATACTCAAAGTTTAAAGATACACTTCTGCAACTCTGATAAAACAAAGAACTTCCTCAAATCATCAAGTTGTTGGTCAAGACAAAAGTTCTACATGAGAAAGATTGTAAGCTATCAAGAAAGTATGAGTATGTTGATCAAAAGCTACAAAAGATAAATCAAGATAGATTCACGGTAAAGAATGATGATTTGAGAAGATCTCAAAGGCAAAGACGAAAGAAAATGAAAAGATAAAGATCAAGATCACAAGAGCATGACTAGAACAAGACCTCTATTACACAACAAGACTCAAGACAAACAAGCATTCAAGTTTAAAGATCAAAGTCACAAGAGAGATCTCAATAATCATCTTTTAGGGGGAGATTGTTACGAATAAGAAAATGATGATCATTAATGCAATCAAAGAGAGATCTCAATGATCGTCCCTTGGGGGAAGATTGTTAGGATTGATAAAAGTGACGATCTTATTGAGATAAAAGTCTTGTAATAAATAGAATAATAATATTATGTAATAGGGTAAGTGAAAGGCTTGTGACTAAAATAAAGTCATAAGACCTGGCTAAATCGTTAAAGTCTAAAAGACAAAGGGGCTAAATGGTAAAAGTCTAAAAGACAAGGGCTTTATGCTCATTATTGTAAAAGGGTATAAATACCCCTCCACCATCTCATTTATGAGGTGTGTCTAGGTGTTTCTTAATCTCATTCTAATATTTTCTCTAATCCTCCTCCTCCCTTTTTCTCTCTCTAGATTATCACTATATTGCTTATTGATCTTGATTTTCAGACCTAACAGTATCTAACTATAGGTTACAATTTTTGCACAATATATCATGTAATCTCAAACCATAAAAGCCTACAAATAAGCAAGAACTGAACAAAATCGAGAGAAGGGTAATACTACATTCAAAAAAGAAACTAAACAAACTACGGCTAATAAATCAGATCAAATCGTAAGCAAAGATACAAAGGAGTAACAAAAACGCGCTAATGTTGTTCGTTTACAGTTGATATTCTTAAACTGTAATGACTTTTAGTTTTCTCATATTTATGGGCATCTCTCAGATATCTCATTTAAGCATTTCATATTTTCCTTCAACAAATGTTGTATTTTTTTTACCCATAACCTAATTTGTTCCACATATCGCCATCACTGTTACACATCTAGGTTAGAGATGTATCAAGGTTCGCGTTTGCTGTTTTCATTTTCGTTGTCACTCCATTTGAATTTAGGTAATGGGTCAAAATAGTAATGGCGATATGTTGATACATTTGAATTTAAATAATGGGTCAAAAACGCCGTACCTAAATTCATTTTCCCTGCCACTTCTACTTCAAGAGGATGTTGGGTCTTTTTCTATTATACTATAACAAAGCATTGATTGGTTTATCATGTTAACGTAAGATAATCCAAAGACCCACTTAGAAATCAGTGGCATATGGATACAGGTCCGCGATCACATTCTTTGACACTTTGTGATATTACGTCAAACTAATGTTATGCTAACCACATACCTGTATTGCTTGGGTCCATGAACGATGCTAGGTTGGAGCTTAGAGGAATCGTGGTCAGGATATACTTGTAGGCTTGCACGATTAGATAACTTATCAATGAGTAACATGATCCGAAGACGGTTGGATCCAACTTGAAAATCAAAATCAGCTTTAAAACATGAGTCATTTCCGCAACACATTTCTACCAAAAAGCTGTTTAAAAACATGTCCATCTCGTCTGCAAAAAAATGACTCATTCAGACCCAATTAAAGTTCAGTACATGTATAAAAACTATAAGCACCACTACCAAATAAAATGCAATATTAAGGGACTATGATATCTATATTGTGGCACAAAGATAGTTGAAAAACATAGCAGGAAAGTACCTAAAAATATACTGGCATAGAAATCTGAAACGCTCGATGGCTTTGGTCTATTAAAATTGCTACCCAGCCAAAGAAAGTTACTGATCTTCACATCTGCCATAAAACATAAAAGATTAAAAGGAATATCTTTAAAAATATTGCTACATTTAGAAGCTACGTTTGATTTGCTTAGTCCAACAAAAAAAAGTGTGCGTAGTGACTTGGCTTGATATTTTCTTAACGCTGTAAAACGGAGAAAAAATAACTTGTCAATCACAATTGCGGATAACTGCAGTTCAAGACCAGACTGGGTCAACACTGAATTTGTTGGGAAAAACCTTTAATCATATGTTCAAAATTTATAAAAGAATGAAGCAAACCAAAATATTCATATTGCAACTTTATGGTGACAACAGCTAACAAAGTGGCTGAATCTATTTATGTTAGAGCAGGCCATATCTCTTTTAAAATGCATATCCAAACACCCCTCGATATATTATTTGTAATCCTTTAGTTATCTTTCCACAACGTGTGTCGAATACACTAAGGTCGTAGGTTTGTTCCAAAATTCAATGTACGGTTTCCCTTTCAAAGTCAAGGAGCCATATTGGGTTTCAAGTTTCAGAATGTCTAAATGGGTACATTATTTAAGATTAAAAACTATAAATCTAAATGCAGTCGTGTATTGATTAAACAATTTTAATAACAAAATTTTATAGAAAGTCATGAAATCCAAGGATTAAACAGCATGAGAATGTTATATACCTCGATTCTTCTCAAAACTAAATTTAGGTAGTTCAGCGTTAATATTTTCAGGATTTCTGCTGTTGTTGCCAATGGGAACATCTAGGTGATTCATCACAAAGTGCCTTTTCACATTTCTGCATCTACAAAAATACATAAAGTCATTTGATTTGGTTTATGATCGACAATTACATCATTCCAAAGATAACACCTTTAAGTAATACACTGTATTCAAATTACCTTTCTTTGTCTAGCTTGTGAAAGGGCTCCCTCGAGTTGTTTCTCAAGATTACGTAGTTCCTTGACACTGAGAGGTTCAAGGTCTTACCCAAGTAAATACCTATGAGAATTTTCAACACCAATTAATGCGAAAACCACCTCTAATAACTATTTTACGTTACATTTTCTTTTGTAGCTTGTTGTTGTTTTACTGGAAGCATTCTGAATGAAAGTGTATGCGCACCTTCGGTTGCGTCGGAGGGATTCAAACTTCGCTTCTATAATGCAAATCAATTAATTTCCCCTGCACCACAGAAAAAGGGAAGTTAGATAAGTTCAGGGAATCCCATTGCGGTGAAAAAATACATGTCGATGCAAAAACCTACAAACCGGGTTGAATTGCAATGCGTGGTTTTTGCATTCTAAAAAGCTTCAAGTATACAACTGGTCTAAGTTATTTTGGTTGTTATCTCAGAATTGCCGACTTTATTAAAGGCTAGATACTACAGTGCAAATCTTGCTGCTTCATTCTTCCTTGATCCACTTTCGCCACTATAACATACCACATACATGGGTTAAAAGATCAGCTTATGCCATACAAAGTAAAGTTTAAGACATAGAAAGGGTGAAAGTGTAGTATCTCATTCTGGTTAGGAAAAATAGTAGCTTTATAAAGAAATGGTTCAAAGGAGCCTGAAGTCGTCTAAATTGCATTTTCAATGCATTAGACCTTCTAAATCATTTTATATGCAAGTTCGATTATTATTATAGAACAAAAGGCTAAACTAACCTTGCTGCTGTAAGAACAACGTTGGAACAAAAATGACATCCTATCTGAATTATGTACCATGCCTACTATGCTAATTTATTTTTGTATAATGATGTTCGATCGGTTATCTTATGAAAACAGGTTTGAAACCTAATATTTTTGGGGTTTTACAAATTCAAAAACTTCATGTTTGGTTTTGTTTGATGGGTTAGGTAATTCGTTTTACCTATAATAATGTTTTAGCCTGTGCTAATTCGTGTAAACATTGAAACTCTGACATTAATATGTAGCAATAATGCTATATCTATATTAGAAGATTTTTATATATAGGTTTGGGTTAACGACAATAAAGAAATGCCATATGCAGTCACTCGATGTAGTTCCCAGTGAAGAAAGATGCCAAGATTTTGGATTTTATGTCTTTAACATTTAAATAAGAAATGATTCAAGGCAAGACAACATGTGTATGTGTACCTCCCCCAAAAGAAGTGGGTTTTGAGTTACCGTTGATGTGAACTTTCTTACTTTGGGACATCGCTTTAGCGCGTCTTCTGGGATGAGGTCGGCTAATGCGTTGTGTATTCGACATCCGAGTAACATTTGTGCCTGGTGTGAATAGAAAATCAGAAAGTTCAGAGACTATAATCACACTTAAAAATGATTTAAAATGAAACTGCATATTGCATCATTAAAGTGAGTTACTGGATGCCAAAACTGAAAATGAACAAACTTTGTAATCATACCTTATTTAATATGCTATCAAATACATTATCCAATAAATCTTTGCAAATACTGTCACTATAATCATGTGTTCTAACTTCCGTAAGGTTTCGAAGCTGCAAAATAAGAAGTGTTTTAGTATACACCTTCAGAAAACAACCCGCATGATATTTATAAGATAACATCATATTAAAAAGAGTAACTCACCTATATAGGCCGTGTCTCGTTGATGAGTTCCCATCGCTTAGAAAATAGTACCTGTAATTCGAGAAACATATAAATAATGAATATCAGCAAACGTCCGCCATGGCTGCGACCCTAATAGGTCACCCAACCAAGATACGAATAGTTAAAGACCATGTAAATTGGACAAATCTTTTTTCTAGAAGTCGAGAGTACCCCAACAATGATTTTTACATATCTATTAGACATGTCATAATGGCAATACCTATCAATGTGACTGCTTATTCCATCTGCTTAGGTTGTTGCTTAATAAGCATTTATAAGCTGCTTCAAAAAGAGCATAGCAAAATTATATTTTCAGTTTTTTGAAACTGAAACACACAAATCAATTATATATATTACAAAAACACAATCAAAGTGCTTATTTTAAAGGTATATATCTAATTATGCTTATAAGAATAAACATTAACAATAAGAAGATCCTAAACACCTAAGTAATTTTTGAGTTCCAAATTAAGCCTGAACAAAAATTCTACACATGTATTTTTAATTAATTATTCTAAACCAACAACACCCAAAATCTTTCAGCTCTAATTAACAGTCCAAGACACCTCTAAAAAAACTAATCACCCAAAAAAGCCTGCGGTTCATACTCAAACCTTATTTTTAGATACTGTGAAAAAACCCCTAACACATAGTGTATAAAAATGATGATATCAAGATTAGGGTTTACTACCTCCGTTCAAAAATTATTGTCCACTTTTGACTTTTTGAGTCTTTCTTTATCAATTTTGATCTTAAATATTTTTGTTTGTGCTATTTAATATTTAATGCATAATATATGAATAGATTGAGTTTTAAATGTATTTTTCATTGGTATAATTTTCATCATGTATTATTTAACATAAACAAAATTATTTAAGGTCAAAGTTGACAAAGAAAGACTCAGAAAGTCAAAACTGGGCAATAATTTTGGGACGGAGGTAGTATAAACTTACAAAATAGAATATGGATTCCTTGAATCTTCAAATTAAACAATGATAATGAATCACAACAACAACTTTTTTGCCCAACTTGTTTTGTGGCTATCGTGAAAATGAATAAGATAGATCTGGAAGAGTAAATTTTTAGGTGAGAGTTTTGAGGGGAGGGGTTATGTGTGTGTTTTTTGGTATTTTATTTTAGGGAAGACACGTTGAAGAGAAGACTGATACGTGTTCAACTCTCCTGGGTGTGTGTGAAACACCGGGTCAGAATAATAATAAAGTACTAAAAGGGTCGGGTCGGGGCGAGCTGTTATAAATGCGGCCTCAGGATTACGATCTTGAGGTTTAATATAAAGGTATAATATCATAATAAATTCATCTCTTAATAGCTTGCAAAGAATAAACACTTGATCTTGTAGCGATATTATGCTAGCTAAACTATGCTAGATAAATTAGGGACATTGAAATAAGTTATACAAATCATACCAAAGAAAGGATAATGCAATAAATAATAAGATTTTTCTATGTTGTTCTATGCTACAAACGACTACACAACACTTTAACGTGTCATCTCCTCATTATCAAGATTATTCTATCTGACTCGAATCCACTCAGAGTCCGACTTATTAAACCAAGAAAAAATATCTGACCAAATAGGTACGATTTCCACTCCCACCATCAACATCTTGATATACCCCGTAAGCATCACCAACCACTTATTAATACATGCACTAATTACTTATCGATACCTACAAGAATAATATTAATAATCTACTGAACAACCTAAAAATTTTAAATAGGTTAGTAAGATCTAACACTTCGTTTTCTTCTCAGGCAACCACAAATCCATTTGTATGCCGTTGTCCATAAACGTCATCACGTGCAATACTAGTTAAAGAAAATGAAAACTTAAAGGAAGAAGAAGAAACTAACCGTAGTGGGGAACAATCCTGAATGTGGAGACTTTTTCGTAGAAAATAGAGTGGATTGTGTTGTTTTGTGTGAGTTTATATATGTTTTATCAAATGGGCAGTTACAAAGTTGCAGTGACCTTTTAAATAGGTTGATTATTATGAAAAAACGTATAGGTTTAAGGTCATTTAAGGTTAGGTTACATATTGTCTTGTAAAAATGTATGCATTTAAAGTGAGGTTGACTAATGGATTGTATTATATTTCTCAAAGAAGAAATGTTTTTTACTTAAAAATTTTAAGACTTCTAAAATTAGAATGGGCTAAATGCTTTATAAAGTAGTAGAGATTAGTTGATGTTTTTTTTACCTAAAGGTTTACATGCAACACGCTACAATGAACAATTGATTTCTATAAAATATGAACATAAAAGACTATAAGTAAGCTACAAATACAAAAGTAAATGGAATAAAATGATTACTAACAAAAGTATGAAACAACGTGGTTATACCTTTATAGTAAAGTTGTAAGTTGATACTCCAAATAAAGAGAACAAAGAACTATATCATCCAATCTCAATAGAAGTTGCGGATGAATGTAAATCAGAATGTCAAAAAGATAAAATATGTTTGTTATATGATTTGTTGTTCAAACTTAAAGTAAATGGAATAAAATTAAAAGTAATAACTAATAATAATAAAATCATCACACAATAGTCAATATTATTAAAGTTGCCATACATCGGTAAATACGTTTTACAAAAACCATTATTTAGTAAAAATACTCTGTTTATTTATTTACATCGACCCAAAATATACTAATTATTACGAGTCCATAACTCCGTATGGTAGCACGAATTTATCCTTGTGTATCATTTTTTATCATTTCCTGGTGAACAAACCGGATGTACCAAGTACACACAGTTCCCCAACAACCACCACAACGCAAAGTCAAGCTACAAAGGACCGAACCATCTATTTTTTGTTCTTCACTCTGACCATTGTCACCACCATTAAGGGTTGGTTCAAGCTTTTCCTATTCAGCTATTGTGTGATTCTTACTTTAAAATTACTTTACAATCGAAATTAAGACTCCTTTTCAGATCCAACAAGCAAAGTTTTTATGAAGAGTGAAACTAAGGATCCTAGAATTAAGGTAAGACTTGCTTCTATTTTACATGTAAGTACTGGTTTATATATTCTCCATATCTTTTTGTTATAAATCGTTATAATCTTATTACTTATTTTACGCTTTCATGTGTCAATTACATAGTGAAGTTCATGATTTGGGGATAATTAATTTTGTATGGTTTAAAGTCCTTTATCTTTATTAAATGGCTGATTTTATAGTTAGATTTGAGGTAAGAGTTTCTTTCATTTTACATGTAAACAAGGATTTTCAACCGCGTTGTTGCGGTGCGCGTGTGTACTATAAAAAGAGAAAATAAGTGTTTCATACAATGTTTGTTAATTTCTTTATAGATAATGTTGTTGTATGTGTTGCAAGGTTAGAATTTTTTTAAACATTCAACAATAAGACTTTACGTACAAACTAAAAAGGGAAGGGGAGAGGAGAGGGGATGAATAGTTTTTATTGTTTTTAAAATTAAAACTTAGATTTGTTTCTTATGTGAACTCAATAGATATATAAGTATGTATATGATAGAAATGCAATAAGTAAATAAACAAATGCAATAAGTAAGTAAGTAAAGAGAGGAAAGATCAAACCAAAGACACGATGATTTATTGTGGTTCTGCTACGAAGCTTAGTTTCGCCCTACTCCACTCCCCGAGTACCCAACTCGAGAGTTCTCGCTCTTCATTTTCTCGTTCTCTCAGCTAATCTCTGATTTTTCTCATCTCTCTATTCTTCTCTCTTTTTATTATTTTGATCACTATGTAACCAAGCTCAATCTCCTTAGGCGATTGAATACTTTACAAACTCGCTTGACCCCTTTTTCGTTACAAATCTAAATACCCGAGTCCTACTTCGAGTAGAACCAACCAAACCTTCACTATGTAATTTTATAAAGGGCGACACCCTGGATATAATCTAACTTCATTAGGCCTAAAATACTAACCAATCACACAACAATGATTACACAAGAAGATATATGAAGGTGGATAAATATCATAAGATGATACAACTAGACTAAACTAATAACACTTGAAGTATTGGGATCTTCTGTTAGGAATGAGAAAATAAAGCTTAATTATTCTATAGAATTTGGTCTTAATGTAATAGTTAGCTTTATTATATTTTATATTATGTAATTAACTAATGAGCCATAATAAGAGAGTTAGCCCAATAAACAAGCTCATTAGTCAATAGATTAGGAATAAGATCATAAGTATATATACCCTCCCTTGCTTAACAAGGGAGGTAAGTCTTTCATTTGTAGAACACATACTTTCCCTCATTCTTTCTTAATACATTTTATCTTTTCCTTTAATCTCTAAGTCTCTCTTACTATACTTAACCTTCCTTAAATGTGATACAATGCTAAAGTAACCTATTACAAGTAGTATCAAAGTAACGCAATCTTTATCTTTGATAATATCAAGTCAACTTTATCTTTTAATCTTTAAAATCAAACTCATCATCCTCGAAGATAATACCATTCTTGATATTTTGCAACTTGAATCTTTGAAGCCTTGTATGAAATCTTCATCTTTTATTGTCTTGAAGAAAATATCACTCTTGATAATCTTAATCTTGAATGTAGATTCCAAATCTTTAATGTTGCTTACGAAAGATCTTGAATGAATGAGATGATAATGATTGAGCTTGCTATGTAAAAGACTTGAACACTTGAATTTATCCTTGAATATTCATACCTTTCACTCCCCCTCAATCAAATATCTAACATATAAAGTAGTGATCTTGGTTGTTGAAGATTTACTTTTGACCTTAATTGATTTGTTGTTGAAGATAACTTTGATGTTGATGAGACGTAACCACATGAAATTGTTGAAATAACTATCTTGATAAACTTTGAGCTTGATGATACACTATCACTTATTTCAAACATTTGTTAAGCAATTCTCTTCAATCACTTCAAACATTTTACTTATCTTAAAAACAACTGACCATTCTTGAACAAATTCTTAAAAAAGATAATCCAGCCATAAAGACGAATTATATCTTCTTGATCAATTCCTTTGAAATAACGAATTCTATCGAACAAACACCTCCACAATCTAATGATCTTGCTAATGGACCACATCAATAAGATAATGCAGAACTTGACGGGAATGCATTCATCAATTCGTTTTGTACTCCTACATCTGATGAAGCTGAGTCCTCTTCACGCAATCATGACCCGTCAAACATGCATACGTTCTATCAACAGTATCCTTATGAACTTCAATGGATAAAAACACATCCATTAGAACAGATACTCGAAGATCCATCCAAACCGGTTATGACGAGAAGCAAGCTTGCCACTAATGCTGAGATGTGTGCCTTTGCTCTTACTAGCCTTGTGTAACCAAGCAACATAAAAGAGGTAATGGCTGGTCACAGCTGGATTGAGGCAATGCAGGATGAACTACACCAGTTTCAAAGATTGCAAGTCTATGAATTGGTAGAAAGACCAATAGGAAGAAATGTAATTCATGTCAAATGGATTTGGAATAATAAAAACTAATGCAGAGAATATTGTCATCAGTAATAAAGCTCGTCTCGTAGCTAAAGGATATAAACAAGAAGAAGGCATTGATTTTGAAGAATCTTTTACACCAGTTGCTCGACTTGAAGCAATTCGTATGTTTCTGGCATATGTGGCACCCAAGGGCTTCACAGTATATCAGATAGACGTTAAAACAACTTTTCTAAATGGTTCACTGAAAGAGATAGTATATGTGAGTCAGCCAGATGGTTTTGTTGAACCAGAGTTCCCAAACCATGTATATCATCTCAAGAAAGCAGTGTCTGGTTTAAAACAAGCACCTCGAGCCTGGTGACAAATTGTCTTCATTTCTGATTGCTAATCATTTTACCAAATGTATTGTTGACCCAACTTTGTTTACAAGAAGGCAAGGGGATGACATATTATTGGTACAAGTATATGTCGATGACATTATATTTGGTCGAACCAACCCAAAATTTTCAAACCGTTTTGCAAAACTAATGAAAAACAATTTTGAGATGTTAATAATGGGACAAATGAAGTCCTTTCTTGGTTTTCAAGTCCATCAATCCTTGAGAGGAATTTTTGTAATTCAGTTACAATACACTTTGGAAATTTTTAAAAAAAGCATGGAATGGATGGGTGTGACACTATTGGTACACCAATGGTCACAGCTCCAAAACTAGATGTTGATTACAAGACGTACCCATCGATCAAACAAAGTATCATAGTATAATTGGGGCCCTTATGTAACTCACCTTTAGTCGACCCGACATTGTGTTTGTTGCTTTATTTTGTGCACGTTATCAGACACGGCTGACCGAAAAACACCTCAAAGAGGTCAAATGGTTCTTTCGATACCTAAAGAAGACCATTCATATGGGCCTCTAGTTTGAACTAACTGCCTATTCAGACGCAGACCATGCAAGATGCATTGGTACATGTAAAAGTACATCAAGAGGAGCATAATTTATTAGAGATAAGTTAGTTAGCTGATCTTCTAAAAAGCAAGTTGACATTGCTGAGGCATAATATGTGTCTTTGTTTACATGTTGTGCACAAGTGATATGGCTGCGTACTCAACTGATGGATTATGGCTTTCACTTCAAAAATACACCGATGTATTATGATTCGAAAAGCACAATTGCCATTCATACAATCTAGTTCAACACTCTCGCACAAAGCACATTAATATCCGGTATCATTTCATAAAGGAACATGTAGAAAAAGAACTGTTGAACTTTACTTTGTCAAGACTGATTACCAGTTAGCGGATATTTTTACAAAAGCACTTGCAAAAGAAAGATTTGAGTTTCTTGTCCGCCGACTAGGTATGAAATTTTTGACTCCAGGTAATTTGGAAAGTCTTGACAAGTTATCTTCTTGAAAAGTCAAACATGAAATTTTTTGTGTAAATACGTTCTTCAAAAACAAAATACAAAATGGAAAAATGAAAAAGTCAAAAATTTTTCTTTGAAAAACATAAAAACAAATAAAAATTTGAAAAACATAAAAACAAATAAAAATATTCAAAATGCTAAAACACAAAAATATAGTAGTTATTTATACAAACTCCATGTCTTCTCTTACATTCACATATTACAAACAACGATCTTTAACTGTGTAAACTAGATCATGATCTGAGAGAAAGTTATTCATATGACAAAATGACTCGTCCTTAGAATGACATGAGTTTGTAAAATTTTCAAACAAAACAAATTTGGATTTTTAATATCATCATCATCATCATAAAATCACAAGTGTTGAAAAAGAAAGGAAAATAATGACTTCTCAAATAATTTTTTGTTGCAATTTTTTTTAAATGAGTACTTATTCGAGGGGGAGTTATAATTTTTTTGTAATAAACCAGGATTTGAAAAAGAAAAAAATTAATTATTTGGACTAACTGTGTAAAGGGACCTAACTCAAAGGGAGAGTTTTTGATAAATTTAAACTTTAACAAAAACAAGAATCAAGTTAAGGGACTAAATGTGTTAATGGTGAAAATTTTTACCGGGTCAACGAAAGTCAACGCTGAAATCTTTTGAGAATAAAAGCAACTAAACACCGGATTCGGTACTTATTTTCTCAAATCCTTAAAACGAATCCGTATTTCTCTCTTACATGAATTCGGTGCTTTCCAAAAACAAATCAAATCAAATGTCAATCGTTCTCTTTCTTACTCGTAAGTTTTTCAATTGCTTAATCATCTTGTTGAAAGTATCAATTTCGACTGATTATACTTAATACGATTCCATTGCACGAATTAAGTTTTAGGGTTTCAGTATTTTGATTAAGAACAAATTAGGGTTTGGTATAATGTGCGTTTAATAAAATAAGCATCCCTAATTGTTTTATGCTATGTCGTAATCATTATCCCTTGAATGTGAATCATTTGCCATGAATTAGGTATTCTTGAGTATGAATTCGGTAATTATGATTTGTTGAACTTAATACCTTGACTATGAATTAGGATGAATTTGTGAGCTTAGAGTGTTTAATTTTGCTTGAATTAGAAGCTTAATTATTAGTGGTTATGAATTCAGTGGCCAAAGGTATGAATCCAATAGTTACACAATTAGGATTCGGTAGGCCTTGTTTCGAATCCAGTAATTCATAATGATGAATTCGGTCGCTAAATGATAGCTTTTTTAAATCCGATCATCATTATATGAATTTGGTAGTCACTATTAGGATTCAGTGGTCAACGTTTAAGTTTGATATTATTAGTTTTAGGGTTTTAATTGTTTTGGGCTTAATTAGTTTTGGGCTAAATATGAATTCGGTAATATTTTTTTGGGATTAATTAGTCTTGGGCTCAGTTAGTTTTGGGCTTAAATAGTGTTTTTAAGAGGACTTACATGTGTTAAATGACTTAATTGAAAATTGATAAATAGAGTTACTGTCGAGTTTTTCTATATCAACAACCGTTGTTAGCGATCTAAGTTACATCTGGTTTCAACTGTTATTAGCAGTTTAGTGTCCATCCTGTTTAGATATAAGAATACTTGACTTCAACTATATTTTTTATTCAAAGTTCTACAAAGGACTTAACATGTTTAATGATCTTTGAATTGTAAAAGTTTGAATAAAGAATTGTGACTCATTTGTCTATGATTGTTTCGCATTATCATGGTTCAAAAAGTCAATCACATAATTGGGTAAAAAGTTTTCATGCACTCAAAGTTTTCATTGGGTAAAAAGTTTTCATTGAAAACATAAAATTTTAATAAATAGTTTAAATTAAGTATTTCTATATCAAAAGGCGTTGTTAGCGATTTAAGTTGCATTCGGTATAGGGTACTTAAGAGCGTTATTTAGCATCTTCGGGTTGCATCCGTTTGAGAGTTTTTGAAAACCCATTATTTTGGATCAGATTTTCGCACTTGGATACTTTGACTTATGGATGGACAGTAGTTGGTTATGACAACCTTAGATTATTTAGACTATTTGTTTTGTGTATTTGGTTTAACACCAATTAAATGTGTATCCCATGTCTTATCCTACCCTTTGCAATAATTCTAACCTTTAGCCTGCTCGAGTTAAGGAGAGAGCAATGTGTCTCGTCCATAGATGTGGCCGAGCATGTGTGGTTTTCTCTTCTGTTCTGGATCAGTGGTATCGAAAAGAATCAATCACCTGTTTAAACATGTGTGTGTCACCCATGTTGCCTTTAAGAGCTGTTTAGACCCTAATTTTAACTAGCGTATATTTGTGTACTCTCCAAGCTTATGATAGAATACATGCTATGATAGTGCAGTTGAGTGATCACCCCGAAAATGAAACACTTAGACTAGTATGAAAGTTGATTGATTTGATCCCCTTTTCGTGAGGTGTTCAGCTTTGATGGTTTCTAGCATAAGTAAATTATGAATTCATTTCTCTGAGTTAAATTGGAGAAATCTTTTTATGAATAATTCTAACAGGTCTACTTAAGGGAAAATAGAAGTCAAGTGGGGGGATATTTGATAACATCAAATAATTAATACTTTTCCATATCAAAATCCCATGCTTATTGCTTTTGTTTTATATTGCTTTATTATAGATTTGATACTTAAAACGTCCATGTTTACATTTACAGGATAAACAAGGAATTGGAACAAAATGACGTGAAAATGGATGCATCTACTAAAGAAATATATATGAAGTTATTCACTTATGATTTGGAGTTATTATGAAGTGCTCGTGAAATAATTATGTGAAGAAACAAAGCCGAAAAGTTGAAGAAATGTTCCAGAAATGTGCTCTAGTATTTTGACCAAAACTTCTTCATACTAACTCCTTTGAAGTTGATTCAAGTGGCCATGGAAAGAGGAAAGTGATATCTACAACTTTCATGTTTGGGTTAAAGCTGGATCACAATTGATGAGTCACAAGTTTGCAATAACTACAATTGTGTTGCAGGGTTACGCAGTAACCAAACACTTCTGTTACGCCATAACCACATCCGTTAGACCATAAACAAACACATAAGTTACGCCATAAACCTGCCACGTCATGGTTACGACATAACCAAATTCATCAGTTACGCCGCAACCAATTTTAAGCGTGCCTAATGGGAAGTCTACATTAGCATGGTTACGGCGTAACCAAACGCACCAGTTACGCCGTAACCAGGTCGAAACCTATAAATAAAGGCCGAATTTAGCCCAAAGACTCGTCCCTTCTTCCTCCCATCTGAGGGGGCGACTGGGACGTCATCCCAAGTCATTTTTCAGCACTCACCAGCCATCCTAGAAGAGAGAACCCGGTCCAATCATCATCATCATACTAGTTTGGTTTGATTAGCATGTTTTCATTACTTTCATTAATTGACAGTGATATTGATTGTATGAATACAATTTTCGGCTGAGCTTTATGTATGTTATCTCTATTATAAATTAATTATCATTATGATTCATTTATTTCTTGTTAGTTTTGGTTATAATACTTTGATCATAAGAATGCCAAATATGACGCTCGCTCACCATGACTAGTGGGACAAAATTCCAGTTAGTATGACCAGTGTGGCTAGGATTTTGCGAGATAAGTGAGGATTTGATGACCATTCGATCTTGGCTTTCCTAACTAGTAGAATAAATTGAATCATTAAGTTAACTAATAAGTAATTAGGATAGCACTCTCTTCTCTTCGATCGTACTTAAATTATTTCAATTAAGTTTTCTTATTCCTTAAATTCAAACATGACAATTTCAATCGTTTTCTAGTTTATTAGTAAATTGCCTTAAGTTAGAACACCATCACATAGCTCTTTGGGTCGACCTCGGACTTATCCCAAGTATACTGCACGCGACCGGGTACACTGCTCGTTAGTGTGTATATAGATCTTAGGTGGTTCGCAGTTTATAAATTTAAAACATGATTTATTTAACAGAAAATACGCATCAAACTGCCATAAGAAACTGCTCAAAAGCCGTTTGTGTCACCACCAGAATTTCTAACCATTGCTAAGTTCTTGGCCATCGTTGGTTATGAAGCTCCTATGACTATTGCTATAAAAAATTTCATCAAGCGTCTCACTCAACCATGGAAAACGTTATTCAAGGTTCTTGACCAATGTACGACTAGACGAATGACAGGCCTAGATCAAGCAAAGCTGAATACCTTGCAGATGTTTTGGGTGGTTGTCAACAATAGTCATGTTGACTATGCAAAGCTAATATAGGGGTATATTGTTTATCAAGTCATGCAATCATATCACAAGGCAGTTCCTTATCCCCGATACACTAAGCGTATCATCAATCATGCATTGGCAACTCATCCTATGATCCCAAGAAGAGTAGATGAACCATACCATAATCTTAAATGTGATGATCCAGTTTAGATGATGTTTGCTACTGGTAATCCTGTGGATGTAATTGCTATGATAATTCCGAATGACTTTTTGACGAAATAAATTAAGCAGACTGAAGCATATAAGGTGTATGCTTATAATGGTGTAGAAGTTTTGTAGGAACCCATATATTACTAATCCATATCACAATACTAACTCATAATCATGTAAGAATGTAAAGAGAAAAATATTTAGAGAGAGAAAGAAGGGTAAAGAGATGGAAGAGAAGGTGAAAGGAAACTTTGTCTTGCACATGAAATAACAAGGTAACCAACACCCTCTCCACATGAGGAGAGGGGATATATATAGTGAGAGTAACCATAGTGACTCCTAAGGTTTACCTCGTGGACGGGGCTTGGCTTTTGGTTGGGCTTAAGGCCTATAACACAGACAATATTAGCTTAAAGTTCAAGCCCGTATACCCGACTAGTCTATTACAAAGTTCCTATCATGTAAGACCGACACAACTAAGATGACCTATTACATTCTTGTTTGACTTTAAAGATTTGCCTTTAACTTTTTGCCTTTTAATGCTCTTATGTCTTGGTCTTGAACTTTTTTGCAGTACACTTGTTCCTTATGCTTTGTGATATTTAATCTTGATCCTTCGTCATTTGATTTTGAGTTCTGAGATCTTTAAATCTTGCATCATCTCTTGCTGACCAGCATGCTCACACATGACTTGAAAGCTAGGAATCTCCCCTATTTCATCAAGGCTAACAATCTCCCTATAGAATAGTTCTTTATTTGTCTTTAATGATCTGGTAACTGGATCTTGATGACTATGAGAAAGTTCTTGATAATTGGAGTTGCTGAAGAGTATTATGACATGTACTTGAGCTTTCATCATATATTTATCTTTCACATTTGGTGTATGAGCATGTGGCTATGAATGTGACAGAACTGGAATGAGGTAGTTACACAATCGTCGGTACCCACATTTATAAGGGTTAACAATAAAGCATCAGAAATGGATGATTTTATTGTTCACACGTTGATTTTCAGTAACTTTAACCTTCGGTTCCGTGACAACCATTTTACAGTATAAATATTGTACCTACGTCATCAAGATTCGATTTATAAATGAATCTTCTTAACAGGTTTTTCAGCTGAAAGTGTGGTTTATCTAGAGCTGACACGTCTAGAGACGCTAACGAAGATTTTTAATATTCCACAGCCGTTCCTATATACGGATTCCCATACAAGTAACGATAACGAAAGAATATAGGTGAATCCTTGATGCACACTCTGAAGTAAGCAACAACGATTTTGGTGTTTCCCGTCAAATCATAAGCATGGATCGCATTAGATTTCCAGTTTTCACATGTTTAATCTTTTGCAAGATTTCCCATGGCACCTACTATTGAAAATTGTTATATAAATAATCTAATATTACAAGAATATTAAACGAGCTACGCAGCGGATATAATTCATATAGCATATATAATTAACACATAAAAACATAAATAAGGAAATATATCGTTAGCAATCAAGCTAGTGTCGAAAGCAAGCTTCTTTGAGTACACGCACATGTGTAATAAACGTGCTTACCGAAAACTACTTCAAGTTACTAAAGTAAGTAACCTCCACGCGGTTCATACACTACACGTCAAGCACTATCACCCGAATGCTATTTCTTGACCAACGAATAAGCAAACACCAAGAAAATCAAAACACAAAAACCCTAAGGGTGTTTGTTTGTGACCGCACCAAGGAGAGAGAAAGAGAGGGATTTTGAATTATGAGCTCGATGATCCTCCTTATATAGGGATGATTTTAGGGTTTACCTAAAATACATACCTTGTAGAAAAAGATAGCTCAAAACCCAACCCAAACCCCCCTTGGGTCCTATGGCCAGTCGAACACAAGTCCACACCCCTTGGGGTTGACTTTTTGACTTTTTTTAATTATTTATGATTAATTACATTTAATTGCCCATTAATAAAAAAACCTTATTAGTTAGTTACATCTAACGAACTATTTAACGACCATTAGTGTTCTTTTGTCAAATCATATATTAATATAAATAGTAAATAAACAATTATATTATTATTAACATTAATAGAATTGTTAGGAAAATATTGTAAACAGACTTAATACTGTTAGTATTAAAGTTAAGTCTGTTAGTTAAAGTTAGTGCTGATAGCTGAATAGTTAGTACTGTTAGCATAGAAGTTAAGTCTGGTAGAGCAAGTTAAGTCTGTCAGCATTAACTTAAGTCTGACAGTATTAAAGTTAATACTGTTTGACCAGACAGTTAAGTCTGTTGTAATTATAGTAATAGTTATCAATTAGCGTTAATCTAGGAAGAGATAAGCATTATCTCTTAACGCGTTTAGGGTTCCTTAAGCTTATAAAAGGAACATAGAATAGTATTGTAAACACATATGAGTGATTGAGTATTCACAATCAAATAGTTAATCGTAATAAAAAGTTTTGGTATTCATTCTTGTGTTCATCTTGGTATAGATATTGATATTCCGCGTCAATATTTGTATTCACAGTTATTGTCTCTCATAGTATCTTTGGATTTATTCAAAGGACTATAAGTCGTTTAAAGCTCATTGAATGAGCCTGTTTATAAGGACCTACCAAGTGGTTCAGAGCCACCAATGGACTTTACACATGATTTGATCATAGATCAAAAAACCTTTTATACACCAAATCAAAGTAGTTATGTTATGCAAACGTTAATGTTTCTCTTCATGATGATGAGGAACACTTTCTCTTCATGATGCTGCATCTTTGGTGGATCTGTACCAGTATCAACAAAGGAGTTGCTCCTGCATAACACCACCACAAAATTAATCACCACAAACACACTTCTGAAACATTAAACTGCCCGTTTCCCAAAAGATGATTATGATACGTGGGCGATGGAGATGGAACATTATCTTGAGTATATAGATAATGAGGTCTGGAAAGTGATTCAGAATGGGAACTCAAAGAAGCGAGTCACCAAAGGTAAGGATGGTGTATACAGGGTTCTTCCTCCAACCACACAGGAAGAACAGTTTGCTGATGAGAAAGAAAGGAAAGCTAGAACACTACTGTTAATGGCTGTTCCAAAAGATCATCTCAGACGTTTTATGGATGGATGATGCAATGAGATCTGGGCAGCGATCAAGACAAGATTTGGTGTAATGCGACTCGAAGAAAATGCCCAAAAAGCTATTTTGATAACAACACAGTTTGAGGCATTTACTATCTCGTCTAAGGAAAGCTTAGAAAAAGGGTATGATAGGTTCCAAAAACTCCTATCACAATTGGATGCCCTTGGTGCTGGTGTGTCAGATGAAGATGCAAATCACAAGTTTTTGAGGTCCCTTCCTCCTGCGTGGGACAGTCTAGCCATGACAATGAGAACGAAGAAGAATATTGACACACTGTCAATAGATGATTTATACAATAATCTGAGTGTCTTTGAACAAGACATCCAAAAGACATCATCTTCTTCCCTTACATCTGATAATGTGGCTTTTCTATCACAAGCCAAAGCCTCTTCAAGCAAGCATAAGCCAAGCCACAGCTCAGGAAGTTATAGTTCTTATACCACTTCCTCTTCCAAAGCAACAACAACTGCTACTCCTGGTCTTGCTGAT
The DNA here is from genome assembly GCA_026074375.1 of Tanacetum coccineum. Lineage (NCBI taxonomy): Eukaryota > Viridiplantae > Streptophyta > Magnoliopsida > Asterales > Asteraceae > Tanacetum > Tanacetum coccineum. The sequence goes on along the minus strand of BQNB010047048.1, from coordinate 23,631 downwards.
GAAGTTATCCATTCTTTTCTAGCCACAAATGCTGATGATGTGGATTTGATACATGAAGACCTAGATCAAATTGATGATCTAGATTTGGAAGAAATGGATATAAATTGGCAGATTGCTATGACTGCCATAAAGATTAAGAAGTTCTACAAGAAGACAGGCAGACGGCCAAGAGTGGATGGAAAAATGCATGTGGCATTTGATAAGAGAAAAGTTGAATGTTTCAATTGCCACAATACTGGGCATTTTGCCAGGGAGTGCAAGTTTAAAGGTTCAAAAGAAGGTAGCAGGCAGGAAGCAGGTAGAGGTCAGGATTTCAAGCCAGTGAGAACTGAAAAGGAAGCCTTGATGACCATTGATGAAGGTCAGATCAATTGGGTAGAGCAGACTACAGATGAGGAACTCAATCATGCTCTAATGGCTTTCACTATGAATAATGAGGTATCCATGTGCTCTAAATTGTGTTTAGATTCATATAATGCACTTCAATCTAAGTATGATGAATTGCAATCTGAATTTGGTGATCAGGAAGCTGCCTTAACTGCTCATAAGCTAGCTGTTAAGAAATTAGAATCTCATATTAGAGCCTCCCACAAACAGCAATCTTCCTTAACTGAAAAATTAAATTTTCAAGCTAATCAAATTTTTGAAAAAGATGAAAAGCTGAAAAAGTATAGAAGAATAGGAATGAAAGCTGTCAAGGACAAAGATGCTTTACAAAAAATTGTTGATTCTTGGTTTGCATCTTCTAAAAATCTTTGGAAGCTAATTGATTGTGGGATGAGCTCAACTGTTAAGATAGGTTTAGGATATGGCATCCAATCAAATGCTGAGGTCCTAGGATATGAGGAAGAAATAAGTAGAGGTATTTTTGCTTCTAGGGAAACAGATGCAGGAAATTATGACATCCCACTATACAGCAGATTTAAACAGGTAGAATATAAAGGTGTCCCCCATCCTCTTAGTGGTGATTATACCCCTAGGGAACAGGAGGACATAGATGATTCTCTGTATGAGTATGGTAAATATGGGCCTCAACCTCAATCTCCTAGTCCTACTGAGTCTGATGCTAGTTCCACTGTTTACTCAACTTGTCAATCCAATGACAGTGATGGGGAACTAGGAGCTGTATCTGACCATTCAGTCAATGATGACCCTATCCATGACCATATCCCTATACCTTCTATTGAGCAGGTTACCATTGCCACCCAAAAGACTCAACCACAAGTGCCTAAACCCCAACAAACAGTTGACCCTAGTTGTGCACAGCATGTAAAAACTCCTAGGCAACCAATTAGGACACCAGTGACTCCCTCACCTATTCCTTCATATAATAGACAGAATTGGAATCAAAGAATGGAAAGGGACTTAGGTGCAGGATATTCTTTTGAAAGAAAACCATGTTTTGTGTGTGGAAGTCTTAGTCACTTGATTAAGGACTGTGACTATTATGAGAAGAAGATGGCAAGGGAAGCTGCTCTTAAGAGCAAAAGGGTGGTTCATGCTGATGTTAGGCAAGCTACACCAACCTGGACTAACATTAACAGGGTGAATAAAGCAAATAAGTTCACTTCCAGATCTGTACAACTAAGTAACATTAAACCCAACCTTAGTACTGCTAGCAAAACTATTAAAACTAGTAGGGTAAAAGTTAATACTGGTCATACAAATATTAGTACTGTTAGTTCAGTTGGCACTCAAATTAAGTCTGGTAGTTCTAGATTTAATACTATCAAGCAACATGTTAATTCTGGCAATATGCATGTTAATTCTGGCACTCAAATTAAGTCTGGTAGTTCAAGATTTAATACTGGCAAGCAAAATATTAATTCTGGTAGTGTACATGTTAATACTGCTAGAGTAAACAGACCAGTATCAAACCAGACTTCTCAGGTGAATTTTAAAAGTCCAAAGAAATGTTTTTCAAAACAAAGTTTACCTGTAAATAGACAGGCATACAGCATACAAGTCAAATATATATGCTGTTAAGGGCAAAGTGGGTACTGCTGTTAAGACCTCAGCAGGTTGTGATTGGAGAAAAACAACACCACTCTCCAATACCAATAGTGGACCAACCCCTGATTCAAATGTTAATGTTTCTAGAGGTCCACAAGGCAGACCCAAGCCTGTAAAGGCCTGGGTCCTCAAGATAAACTAATCTCTTTTTGATTGTGCAGGCTCATCACTGAAGCATAAGGAGACATGGAGAGGTATTTTTATAGTGGATGTTCTGGGAACATGACTGGTAACAGGCCCCTCTTGAAGATTATCAAAACTATCCAAAGTGGATCGGTTATTTGGAGAAGTAAAGGTGTATCAGTGGAAAAGGTACAAATTAGGATTAGGAAAAGTTAGTTTTTGAGATGTGGCTTTTGTGAAAGAACTTGACATTTTAACATTATTCTCCATATCATCATATATGTGATAAAAATGCTAAAATGTACTTTTACTGAAAAAGAGTGTTTGTGGATGTCCTCTGACTTCAAGATGCTGATGAAAAGCAGGTCCTTCTTAAAGTTCTAGGCAACACAACATGTACACTTTTGATATGAAAAATGTGCTTCTTCAAAAGGATACACTTGTTTATTAGCAAAAGCTCACTGATGAAGCTAAATTGTGGGCACAAGAGGTTAGGGTCACCTTAATTTCAAAAACTTAAATAAACCTTGTGAAGATAAATCCTATTTAGAGGGTTACCTTCCAAGGGAGTGTCAAAAATGACCACACTTGTGTTGCATGTCAGAAGGAAAGCAACACAAGGCCTCCTTGTAAAGCCAAGATTGACAGTTTGTGACTCACCCATTACACACCGTGCATATGGACTTATTGGACGCTACCTCTGTGAGGAGTATCAAACCATGCAAGTACTGTCTATGATTATTGATGTTTGTTCAAGTTTTGTTGGGTATTCTTTCTGAGCCACAAAGGATGAGACTAGTAACTATCCTTAAGACTTTTATAAAACAAGAAGAAAACCAACTAAATCAAAGAGAAAAATAATTCAATCAGATAATGGGACAGAATTTATAAACAGGCTTATGCTTGAGTTCTGGGGAAAGGGTATAAACAAGTTTAAGGTAAGGCAAGGACTCCTCATCCCGCAAAATGGGGTTGCTGAGTGAATGAATAGTGACCCTTATAGAGGCTGCTAGGCACTATGCTAGCTTGACCACGACTCCTAAACCACTTTTTGGTCCAGAAGCAGTTAATACTGCTTGCTATACCTTCAACAGGGTAAGGGTGACCAAGCCTCAGAACAAAACTCCTTATGAGCTTTTGTTTGGCCACAAACCAATCCTTAGCTACATAAGACCATTTGGGTGCCATGTTACCATTCTCAATACTCTTAGCCCACTAGGAAAGTTTGATGAGAAATCTGATGAGGGTTTTCTTGTTGGTTACTCTGTGAACAATAAAGCTTAGGGTTATAATTTAGTAGACCAAAAGAGTGAAGTAAACCTTCATGTCAACTTTCTTGAGGAGAAAACCCCATGTACGGGAATAGGCCATAGTGTGTTTGCTTAGACTATCTTAGCATACCCCCCCGTAGCTATAATTTCATGTATCAAATCCACATCATCAGCATTTGTGGCTAGAAAGGAATGGATAACTTCATCAGCAAGACCAGGAGTAGCAGGTGGTGTTGCTTTGGAAGAGGAAGTGGTATAAGAACTATAACTTCCTGAGCTTTGGCTTGGCTTTTTCTTGTTGGAAGAGGCTTTGGCTTGTGATAGAAAAGCCACATTATCAGATGTAAGGGAAGAAGATGATGTCTTTTGGATGTCTTGTTCAAAGACACTCAGATTATTGTATAAATCATCTATTGACAGTGTGTCAATATTCTTCTTCGTTCTCATTGTCATGGCTAGACTATCCCATGCAGGTGGTAGGGACCTTAAAAACTTGTGATTTGCGTCCTCATCTGACACACCAGCACCAAGGGCATCCAACTGTGATAGGAGTTTTTGGTACCTATGATACCCTTTTTCCAAACTTTCCTTAGACGAGATAGTAAATGCCTCAAACTATTATCATCCATGCCATGAAAACGTCTGAGATGATCTTTTGGAACAGCCATTAGCAGTAGTGTTCTAGCTTTCCTTTCTTTCTCATCAGCAAACTGTTCTTCCTGTGAGGCTGGAGGAAGAACCCTGTATACACCATCCTTACCTTTGGTGACTCGCTTCTTTGAGTTCCCATTCTGAATCACTTTCCAGACCTCATTATCTATATACTCAAGATAATGTTCCATCTCCATTGCCCACGTATCATAATCATCCTTTTGAAGAACGGGCAGTTTAATGTTTGAAAGTGTGTTTGTGGTGATAATTTGTGGTGGTTTAGCAGGAGCATCTCCTTTGTTGGATGCTGGTACAGATCCATCCAAAGATGCATCATCATGAAGAGAAAGTTCCTCATCATCATGAAGAGAAAAATTATCGGTTGCAGACATGACTACTTGATTTGGTGAATTAAAAGGTTTTGATCTTTTGTTCAATCTTGTGTAAAGTCCCTCTAGTGGCTCTGATACCACTTGTAGGTCCTTATAAACAGGATCTCAATGAGCCTTAAACGACTTATAGTCCTTTGAATAAATCCAAAGATACTATGAGAGACAATAACTGTGAATACAAATATTGACGCGGAATATCAATATCTATACCAAGATGAACACAAGAACAAATATCAAACTTGCTATTACTATTACTATTTGATTGTGAATACTCAATCAACTCATATGTTTACAATACTATTCTATGTTCCTTTTATAAACTTAAGGAACCCTAAACGCGTTAAGAGATAATGCTTATCTCTTCCTAGATTAACGCTAATTGATAACTATTACTATAATTACAACAGACTTAACTGTCTGGTCAAACAGTATTAACTTTAATACTGTCAGACTTAAGTTAATGCTGGCAGACTTAACTTGCTCTACCAGACTTAACTTCTATACTAACAGTACTAACTATTTCTATCAGTACTAACTATAACTAACAGACTTAACTTTAATACTAACAGTATTAAGTCTGTTTACAATATTTTCCTAACAAGAGTGAAGAGGAGGATGCTAAAAAAGATGATGACACTCATGCTACCTCTCATGATATACCAGTATACACTTCAGTCCCTCATCCTCCATCTCTAAAATCAGCTCAAATTCAAGAGTTAATGGCTCAGGTTCACTTACTTCAAACTCAGAAGAACAAGCTAGAACAACAAAAGGCGACAGCTGAAGCTGAAGTTGCCTCATTAAAGGCTAGGCCTTCATATCCAGACATCAACCAGCTTACTAATCTTCTGGTAACCTCTTTAAAGCCTGAACTCTCCAAACTCTTGGCCTCATATAACTTTGCTAGCTGCTTACCAACTGACCTGAAAGAGCTTCCCTTAAAATTTACTGAATTATCTGGAGAAATTAAAGAACTAAAGCAGCATGTCAAAGATATAGAAATCGAGCTACCTAGAGACTTAGAAGAGATTCCAACAAAACTGGAGACTTTCACTATCTCTAGTCTTACATCCCAGGTCGCTAAACTGAAGAACATTCAATGGGAACTTCCTGTAGAGTTTCAAGCTATACCAGCTCTAGTGTCTTCAGTTCAGAAAAAGCTAAAGACTTTGGATTCCCTTCCAAGTCTATTGAACAAGGTTACTCAAACCTTGGACAGGTTTGCCACTGTGGTGGAAAATGCATCAAGGGCTACAACCAAGGATGTTCCTTCAGCAGGCCAAGCAACTGCTTCACCTGCTGAGGGGGAGAAGAACACCAAGGATGCTGAAACAAACCTGAAAGATGAATTAGTTGATCTTTTGGGCACAAATGTTGTGACACAGTACTACAACAAGAAGTTACTCTTTGATAAATACTGTGACAAGATGCTGAAAAGAAAGAAAAGCCCTAAGATCACAAACTGTGAAGTTCTCACAAAGAAAGGCCCTATCACACTGAAAATATATAGGGAAGACGGGTCTGAAGAAGTCATCTCAAATCTCAAGGTCAGTGATCTACATTTGGCTGAATGGAGAGAAGTAATACAAGCTTGTCCAGACAAAAGTGAAAAAGGATGGAAAACCATTTATGATCTGGTAAAGACAAGATTGGATCAGCTGACTCAAACTGAACAAGAACTCAAGATTGACTTAAACAAACCCCTCAAAGAACAAGATCCTCTGAATGAGCTAAATGAGTTAGCTAACAAGAAAAGAAAAAGAACCAGTGACTTAAAAGACCATTCCAGGTCAACAAAGAAACACAAGTCATCAAGTTCAGCATGAAGAAGAGGTTCATTGAGCAGCTAAGGCAATAGAAAGTAATCTTTTGTAATAACTTTATCTTTTGTAAATGAATTGTAATTGATGTGTTGTCGTTGTATGGTATATTTTATTGATTCAAGTTTTAAATTTATATTTTGCCGACTAAACCAAAAACAACACTTTAACGGGCAGTGTACCCGGTCGGTAGTAGTTTCGTGGTAAGTAGGGTGTTGAACACTTGAAGCAAGGTTAAATCTATCAATTTAATTAATATCTTGGTTATCTAATCTATGTTAATTCTATTCTATTCTAAACCTATGTTAAACCTATGTCAGTCTGAATCTTAATTCTAACGGGAAAAGGGGGTTTTCAGCCTGAGAGACCGGCACGGTTTGGTTGGTGTCTATAATCAATTCAAGGCACTTTTACCAACGCAAACTATGCCGGTCTCTCAGCCTGAGAGACCGGCTTGATTTTCAGAGGAGAAAAAGAGCAGAATAGGTCGAGCAACGTATTCAATTCCATAGAAGACAACATGTAATTCCATATACCTTAGTAATCGTTCAGTTTTTGGTATCATTCGTTAACTCGGTTAGTTTACCTTGGCTAAATAATTGTTCTTGTATTTATTATGACGTTTGAAGGCTAATACCTTCAGGTATTAGCCATTATTATGAAGATCTAAATGTTTGGTATTTGTTTATCTCGATTTCTTGATTTGTCGTTGAGTGCTTGTTAATGTTTATCAATTTATACTTGTTTACGCGCTTTTGTATGCGACCTATCATTCAACTGGATCTAGTGAAGCGGACCAAGTAGATCTAGAGTCTAGGATAGCTCTGCCATATATATGGCTTATCATCCATTTTAGCTTTTTAGTGATCTTGAGTAAAAATGACTTAAACTATATAAACTATGAAGAAGTTTATATAGCTTAAGTTAAACAGTTTAAGTAAGAGAGAAAAGAGCTTATATTAGCTTAACAAACATTTTTAAAACATAAATTGCATTAACTTAAAAACAGAATTTAACATAAAAACATAAATTTCATTGAACTAAAAATCTGAGTACACGGCTTTAAAAGAAAGTACAATAAGCTGAAAAGTACAATAACATACATAAAAGACTTTATAAAAACTTAGAAAAACTACTTAAAAAACTTGGATAAAAACTTCCTGCCCTAATGGCTGAACTAGTCTCTATTTATAGCCAAAGGAGAAGCTTCTAGGTCTTTTAGCTTATGTTTCTTCTGTGAGAGGAATGGGAGAGTGCTCTCCAAGCCTTCAATCTTAGCCTTTGATTTCCACTTGTGCTTCTTTGATCTCTCATAGCAACCCTTGATTGATTTTGTCCAATAATCCTTCATAGGATTGCCATCGTGACTTGTCCTCTTCTGGGGGGTGGGGTTAAATGGGCTTTGTCTGGTTGCAGAGAAAAAGAGGGAAAGAGATGGGTGAAGAGTGTTTAGGAATTAGAGGGATTAGGTTTTGTTTATAATTGTTTGAGGGTTAACGGGTGTTAGGGAGTTTGTTAGGTTTTAGGACTAACCGCGTTAGTCCATAAGGACTAACGGTGTAAACCCTAGGGACTAATGGTGCAAAAGGGGTAGTGTTAGGCTAATGGGCTTATATTAATTGGGCCGGTTGTAATGGTTTTGGATTTGGGCTTTTTTTAACATATAATGTTTATAGATAAAGGCATAATGGGATGGCTTGGCCCATTAACTTGGGTGCGGGTTAGCCCATTTAAGATGCACACATCTTCGACTTTGATTTTTCACGCTCTTTCTAATCTCGGGCTCGATTTTGTCAGTTTTGGCTTTGTTTTTATCCTTTAGTGAATATCCGTTACCTGCATAACACAAATAGCAAAACACACATATATTTGGCATTTTATGTCCGTTTTTAGTCATTTAAACTTGTTTTAATAGGTAAAAGGTATGTGTAATTAAGCACATATCAAAATCCCCCATAACAAACTATTGTCGTATCCCCACGCAATGCTATAAGTAAACACTTTAGAAGACTAAGAATCTCAATCCCCCTCGACTAATTACCTTGAAAAGTAGCTAAGTGTTCATCAAAGGGGATTAAAGAATCAATAGCTTTGAAAAGCCCCGTTTTGACCATTTTATAAATCTTAACTAATTATCACACATATTTTTTATATTTTTCCTTTTTCTTTTTCTAACTAGAATGTCTGGACTTTCGTTATTTTTATAACCTGTATGGTCATAGAATAAGAAGCACTTCAATCCTAAAATGCCCAAAAGGATAAATTCATCGTCCCCGATTTTTCACTTGTCCCAAACCAAGCTTAAAAACAAAATCACCGTTAAATATAAGTTAAGATGCTAACACTACTCATACTTGTAACTTGTGAAACTTTTTACTCCTAACAATTATTATATCTTTGGTGAATGTGCTTATTTCGAATTTTAACCATGGATCAACTTTTTTAAGAAAATTGTAATATTTCTATGCTTCATGTTCTACCCAAAATTATGATTTTGAAAGCGAGATCATTCCATGTAGCGACTTTCTTCTTGGCACATCCCAGCCCAGACCGTCTTAGGTGACCAGGCTTTTGACACCCCACATAGAATAGTATCGGAACTCACGGACCTTCGGTTTAAAAAACTCTTAGGCTTCCTGTTAAATAAACAATTCATTTAGAAAAACCACAACTTAAAACGAAATAGTCTTAGTTCAAAAGCATATTTAAATTTAAGAAAAAGAGACTTTTCCTATATTTATTAAATCACATATATTACACTTAATATAATTATACATCCTTTAAACGAAGGAAATCCTCGACCTTTTTGAAGGCTGCAACATTGGTTGTGAGCCGGCAAGATGCAGCAAACTTTTATCAGTCTCGGATTATTATTCTTACTATGGGCCTTCTTTTGAAGACTGCCACATCGGTTTTGAGCCGGCAAGAGGCAGTAAACTTTTATCAGCCCACAGTTTTTATTATTATTACCTCGATATTTTTTTAACACTTTATATTACCACGATATAGAGAAAAAAATTTAGAAAATTAAAGTATAAATTTAAATTAAGACTAAATAAATTATTGTTATCGACTATATTAATAAAGCTTCAAAAATCGTTGATTTAAGTTTAATTTTCGAAAATAGCACTTATTATTAGTCCGGTTAGAAGCTTTGGGAAGGAAAAGCCACAAATTACACTTATGAGCTCTTAAGATTTCCAACTAATCCTTGCTTAGCATCTAACTCATAATTAACTCTATCATTTCTTGTTCTTCGCAAATTTAAAATCTTTAATAAAAAGATCCGCGAATGCTTAATCAAATAAACTAGCTTAGTCAAGTTTATAACTGTTAAGGGACAAAGCTAAGAGCTCAACACACTCAATCGAGTCAAAATTTATTATTATTCTACCCAGCAGGAAAGTCAAAATTATGACAAAACACTTATTTTGTTTTTGAAAAATTTTAAAATTTTCATTTTTGTGGTATTTTGGTGGTAAAAACGGGATTACGTGAAAACAATGACTGCAGGCACAATCAAATCGATAGATCCCCCCATACTAGAACTGAACATTGTCCTCAATGTTTTAAGAAGGGTCTCTACGTAAATCTAAAGCCGTTTATTAAGTATGCTCAAAGATAAACGTTAGTCGATAAGATTTAGGATATTGGATTCCTAAAATCTTGCTAATGATTGAAGCTTGAGTGAACGGAGGACAAAATCGCGAGCACTAGAGTCTTCATAATCCGAGGCAATCCTGTACATACAACACAAACCACAAAACACGAGAAAGGAAGAGGTGAACCTCCTCACGTCACACTTATTCATTACTACTATTATATTAGGATAAGCATGGGTTGCCACCCACAAAGCGCTTATTTATTAAAGAGTCACTAAGCTTGATTCGATCCCCCATACTAGAGCTAGTCAAGGAGGATAGAAATGGAGAAAAGGAACATCCAAGATAGGAATGTCCTCTCCACAGATCATCATCGGGCTTTCAGAAAAATAAATGATCTGGAAAGCTTTAAAGCCCCGATGAGTTGGAAGATGAGGAGATTTTTCCTCATTGGAAGCAAGAATACCAGGATTGAAAACTTTGTCCTTATTTTTGGATGAAAATAGAAGCAAAGCGTCAATCACTTGAGAAAGGGTGGGAAGGGTGGGTAAAACATTAGGCATATGAACATAAAGTTCTCTTGTCGAATTATCAAAAATATTATCCACCAATTTTAGAGTCAAAACTCCTGTATCGGGCTTAATTTCAAAGTAAACATCATCATCTGGAGGTTTTTCCGGAGGACGAGGAGATGATGGAACATTATAAAAATCAACGTGAAATGATTCATACGCAGGAAGGGAAACATAATCATTATTAAGTAATTCTTCAAGAAAAAGAACGTCCCCCTCTGAGTCATAGTCGTCATTCTCAATACCCGGTGGTATCGAGTCATCCGGAGCAAGAAATATATCGATTTCATTCATAAGAGAGTCACTATCATCGACGGGGATATGAGATGGAGAGAAAGATTCGATAATAGCATTAGGAATCTCATAATTAAGTTCTTCCAGAGATAAATCATCATTCAACAATTTTTCAATTAGACGAATATCTTCTCTCGGATCAAAATCGGCTTCAACAATTCCCGACAGAATTGGATCGATAGGAGCGAGTTTACCGACGAACTCCTCGATAAGAAAATTATCAAATTAGCTTGATTAAGCAAAGATTGTATTGAATCGGGTATGGCATCTAATTGATCAATTTCTTTTCTTGATGGAATATAAACGATATCATCTAAACCCTCATTCTTAGAAGAAGAATCATCACAAACTGGCACATCACACTTACTTTTGTAATCGGATAAATCCTTGGACAAATCCTCGGATAAATCCTCAGACTCACTTGGGGTTAGGTTAAGGTCCTTAACACTAGACTCATTTTCTTTGTCCGATTCCATTTTTGGAATAGTGTTAAGATGCACATCCTTCATTATGAGAGAGTCCGTAATCGGAAAGTCGGGTGCGATTGCAAATGACAGAGTAAGTTCAGAAATATCTCTCAAAGGAATAGAACTTTCCTCATCATCGTCATCATCATCGTACTAAATAAGAGGCTTCCAATATTGAGAACTAACTTTAGCTGCTTGCTCTTCTGCAACATTCTTTTCTTCTTGCTTTTCTTGAACGTTTTTATTTAACTTTTCACAAAGAGCTTGCAAGGCTTGAGAAAGTTTTTCTTCAAGAAACAAATCCGCCATACTTTTTATATGAAGAGGTTGATGAGTGACGAAATATTGCGGGGGTTGATATTGGTCAAAACCAAAAGAATTAGAATTATAGCAAATATTAGGATCATAATAATTTTGATTCATCGGTTGACACTGATAACTCTCATGAGGACCCCGTAATTTTCACAACAAAGAATTTGTTGTTGAAAATTAGGTGAATTTTGTGAAACAGTATCATCAAAGTTTTGATTGTAGCAAGTTTTTGGCTCATAGAATATCAATTGTTGACATTGAAAAGTCTCATGAGGACCCCTACAGCGAGTACAACAAAGATATTGTTGTGGAAAACTTGGTGAATTTTGTGAAACATTATTGTTAAAGTTTTGATTGTAACACGGGTCCGGATTAGAGATGAACGGAACTTGTGGGGGATCACTAAAAGAGTGAGTTTGGGGTTGTGGAGGGTGGTCAGAATAATTTGGAAGATCATCAAAAGAGTTTGTAATTAGATCATCGATGAATGCATTTCCCGATTCAAAACAGCATATAGAAAAAAATTTGTTCGTATAATTTCTTCTACACCGCTCACACGTACATGGTAGACAAAATACCCAATCATTATCATCCGACCTTTACAGATGCAACAATAGTCGAGTGATGTCATAAGAATTAAACAATAGAAAGGGGTAAGAGAAAGAATTAAACGGATAAGATGGTATGGAGAATATTTTTGGTACCAAAAGTCAAAAGTTCACGGCAGCTCTCTAGAAAAACGCACAAAGAAGCGGAGGAGCGGGTAAGCGCGAAGCGTATTAAAAACCTTCTCCTTTCGGGTCAAAGTTCTTAGGATCAACCCTCCTTAAACCTCTCTTATAGTTTGTAAATCTAAAGGTGAGCACGATTAATACAATTAACGTACACGGTACATTTTGGTGGTTATTGAATTTTTTTGTTTTTTTTAATATACTTGATAATAAAAATATTCACAAAGAAAGTAATAACATCACGGGATAGGGACTTCAATCACTAATTCTTCAAACGTAAACCACGATAATCATTTTCACTCAGCCTCCTCTGACAGCGAGCCAAAATTTTGGTATAAAACTTAAATTAATGTATTTATATATAACTTAACTATACATAATTATATAATTAAATCAATAATATCTAAATAATGAAAGTGTGGAAAAGGTTTTATAAGAAGGATTACTTTTAACCAAAGTAAAATTCAAAACCTTCCCGAGTCGTATCCTGGCGATGCGTGAATTGAAAATCGAGATTAAGTTTTTGATCGCGTGACTGGATGATCAAGATTTTTGGCTTGGATTCTATTTCTACTAATAATATGTAAAAACAAATAACGGAAAGCAAACAATTAAAGGCAAGTAAAGATTTAAACTTAAACGTTACGGGGATTTAAAAATGCCGTCTGATTAACTAGTACCCTAAAAATGTAAATTTATTTATTAAAAATCCTAAATGATTAAAAATAATTTTAGAAAAAAAAATTATATTTTTTTGACTTTTAATTTATTATGAATTAAAAACTGTTTTAATATAAAAATATTATTAAAAATATTAAACTAATTTATAAAAAACAAAAAAATTTATGAAAAATACTGTAAGCTAATTAGAATCTAAGATAATTAAAAAACTAGAAAAATGCTGAACAAATAAGCCATGAAAAATAAGCTAAAAAGCCCGAATAAGCAAAACTGGTAAATGACCTTAACTATTAAATAAACCAAACTATGAATGAAAAAGTCCCAAGGGCATGTTGGTAGTGGAGGGTGTGTTAAAATGTTATGCAGTTAAGGTTGAGGTCTCGGGTTCAAGCCTGGGACTTCCCTATACGGCATAACATTTTTATTTCACAATTTTTTTTTATGAAAAGATTTTTAACATAAAAATAAGGACACTTTGTTTTATTAAATAAACACTTTTTTTAGAAATTTAAAAATAAGCCAGAAATAGGCTTATTTAGCTTAACAGATATGTCATACAGCTTAAAAGCTTTAGTTTTTATCTGAGAATGCAAATAAGCTGGCTAAAAGCTTAACCTTAGACTCAAAATAGCTACACTTCCTTAATGTCTCAATATTATTGGATAAGCAAATCTAAAACCCAAAATAGCAATCCTATGATGCTGATCCTTAGATAAGCTTTAAGACAGTTTTGAGATAAAGAACAAGGAGACTAAATTGTAGTTTTTTAAGCCTAATTAATAAGAGCTACATTAAACTTTGACTTAAACTCTAAAAGCTGCTTAACATATCAAGTTTGTGTCCTCAAATGTAACATCCGATGACTTGAGCAGGTTAGTTCAAACCATTAGTGTTGACTTATGTGTCTGTTGCAACGTACGATTTATGGAGATTTTATGTGTTATACTTGTTTTTATGTGTTTGTGTGGGGGTATGTGAGATTGGATAATCAATCCATTGAGCATGTCGTCTCATTTAGGATTGGATTTGTGTTTGAAAATTTGGTTGAGTTTATTTCGTTCATTTTTGAGTGACGAGGAAATGGTTATGGAGATTTTAGCGTTTTTTGTGTTAAATGTTGTAAGTATTTTTACGTATAACGTATCTTTTGTGTTAGTAAATTAAGAATATCGTTTAAGGTTTTGAAGAGGGTTAAGTTATGGAAATGAGTTAGTTTTGATGGACGAAATTTCATTTTTATCACTTATAAGTGAATAATGGGATTGAATTAGTATTTTGTAGATTGTTTTTGGTTATATGTGGGGGGGGGGGGGGGGGGTTGTTCTTGGTGATGATTAAAATATGAAGGGTGTCTTTTGTGAAAGGAAATGGTTTGTTAAAATATGAGAGTTTTGCGTGACTTTCATTATAGAAAGTGAAATTTGGAAATGAAAAGTTTAATTTTTAGATAAGCGTAAAGGTTGGTTTTGACGAAAGAAGGTTTTGATAGGTTAGTTTATGGTTTTTTTTTATAAATACTAACTTCAAGTTCTTTTAGTAAATAATAATTAATATAAATTCAAAAAAAATTATTTAGTATGAATAATAAAACGGGAATAGTAAAAATTAAAAGAAAAGAAGTCCAAGTTGGGTTTAAACTTGTTTGAAGAAGGGTTATCCATTAGGCCTATCATAAGCAAAACCAAGGATTAGAAATAATACAGATTTTTTCTCCCCCTTGCTCCTTGGTGCGAACCGTATCCTTCATGACGAAAGAAAAAAAAAGTTTTGTTATCAAGTTATTAAGGTAATCATTCTATTCCTAGTTTAATCTTTTTAGTTATCGTGTTAATTTATGTAATCTAAACAATGATGGATTAAGGTTTTAACAGTAAAATCTTAGATTAGGTGTTTTTTAATTAGGTGTTTAGTCTACTGTAATTGAAATGGAGAACATTATATTAGGGTTCATAATTTGTAGTGGTTATGAGTTTTAATGAGGAATTAGGGCTTGAATTATGCGTTTTGGTGTTTAATTAATGAGCAAAATTTAGGTCAGATTGTTGGGAGAATATCTCCATGATGGATAATGCAAACGACATGATTCTTTTTTTAAAACTGTAGATTTTTTAGGGAAATATAAAATTTTTCTTCTTTTTCAAATAATTCGGCCTCAACAGTTTGGGTCGGGAAGTCAATTAAATAAGGGTTTACAAGATTTGTTGTCAACACTGTGTTTTCAGACGATTTTTGAGTCAACTTAAGTGAGGGTTAAAAACCCTACTTAAGATGTGTTTAAATTAGCCCTTCTTCGGCAAGTAACTTTTATATGTCTATTAAGAAACCCCAAAAGGGGCGGATAAGCTAAAACTAATTTTAAAGATGGGTTTTTAAGTCAAAACTTTTTGGTGTGCTAATCAGACCGAAATTACCAGTTTATAAGATTTGATTTTCAAGGGGGATATTATGGGTTGATTGAATGCATGGGCTTCTGGATGAAGATTAGTATACACATTGTGGGGGTCATGTGTGAATTTTTTTGAGTAATTGTAGATGCATTTTGGGTAAGAGTTTTTCAAGTCTAAATGCCGAGTCCTAATCTTAGCTAGAACCAATCTACCACTTCACAAGATAAATACACTCACAAGATCTACACTATCGGATCTACACAATATCCGAATCACACAAATACACAAGGTAAATACAATAGAGGTTTGATACTTAGAAGAAAAGAGGAGAGATCACTAATTAACACTTCGTTTCTTGACGAATACGAGTGTTCTTCTCTTACACTTGAATAAGAGGAAAGAGATGAGAAGAAGAAATTAGATCACTTGAAACAAGATCTAAGTATGTTAGTGATCAAGAGTTTTAGTGAGAGAAAGAAGTTTTACTGAGAGAAAGAAGAGACTGAAAAATTTCGCGCAAAGCGGAATGATTTTCAGCAAGGGGTGGACCAGTATTTATAGACAGGAAAAGTCAATGGTAACTGACGGCGGTCCCATATATATAAGGGGGCCGCCAGGCCTATAAGGGGCTGATTACTTTAGTTACACGTATGTATATAATAATTGCTTAATACATATATAGTATATAACTAAAATAATCAAGTAATAGTAAGAATAAGTATTCCGTAAGGTTTTTAAGAAGATTACTTTTAACCAAAGTAATATCCAAACCTTCCCGTGTCGTGGTCCCAACGAGGCGTGAATTAAGAATCGTGATTAAGTTTGTGATCGCGTGATTTGAATGATCAAATCTTGATTTGGATTCTATTTCTATAAATAACACGCAAAAACAAATAAAGGTAAGCTAAAAACGAAAACAATTAAGGTTAAGACACGAAAACGTTAACGGGAATCTAAAACCAAGCCTTAAAAACCTAAATTATAAAATTTTAACCCTAACAATGCAAATTTTTTTTTAAAAGTCCTAAATGATTAAAAATAATTTTAGAAAAAAGAATTATATTTTTTGACTTTTAGTTTATTTATTATGAATTAAAAATTGATTTAATCTAAAAATATTATAAAAAATATTAAACTAATTTAGAAAAATCTAAAAAATTCAGGGAAAGTGCTTTTAACTATTCTAATCCTAAGAAAAATAAAATGGGTCCAACAGCTTATTGGAATAAGCTGTAAATAAGCTAAAAAGCCTAATAAGCTAAAACTGAATATAAGGTTTAAATATTAAATGTAACAAACTATGAACAAAAAAGACCCCAGGGCAGTTGGTAGTGTGTGGTGGTGTTAAGGTGTTGGTTGAGTGAGGGGGAGGTCACAGGTTCGAACCCTGTGGCTTCCCTTTTTGAAACAAACTTTTTTTTTATTTCTTTTATTTAAAAAGCTAAAATATAAGAAAAACTAACAAACTTTAAAAAAAGAATTTTTGCTAAAACTCAAAAATAAGCTAGGAATAAGCAGATTGAAAACGACAGTTTAGCTTTTTAAGCTTAATGACTAAAAGGCTAGACTGTTTGGCTTTTTTAGACACAATAAGCAAATGAAAAAACAAATAAGCTTAAAACAGACAATTAGCTACACCTAATAAGCACTAGGGACTATAAATAAGCAAGTAAAATAAGCTATAAGACTACTAAAAATACTTAAGACAGCTAGACACTAAAAAGGATTCTAAGGACATTTGACAGATTTTAAGCTAAGAATTAAAACACTTAAGCACTACTAATAAGCTTATCAAGCCCAAACAGATTAAGAATGCACTCTAATAAGCACATAAAAGCAAAAATTAAGCAACTAAGAAAAAGGAATAAGCTAGAAAAAGTTAAATGAAAATGACAGTTTTGAAAAGACTAACTAAATGTTTTTGGCTTTAAAAAAACTGACTACTTGCAGACCAAATTTTAAGACTTGAAAAAGACTTAGACAGCTTGAAAACCAAAAACAGATTAACATAAGATCCCAATAAGCTAAATTAAACAAGATCCAACCAAAGTTAAGCTATATTAAAACCTCAATTGATCTGCAGAATTAGGCTTCTAAGCACATATTATGATGCTATACTGCTTGACTGTTTTCAAAACAAAGCTTTCCAAAACTAAATGACTCAAAACAAATACATTACTATTGCATTAGATACCAAGCTTTTAACAAAAAAAACATATGTCCAAAAGATTTTTAAGAATTCAAAACAATCAACACTTTTATAAGACTTGAGCAACACAGATTCAATCCATTGATAGATTAGACCTTAAAACTTAGATTTAAACTTAAACAACTTATAAAAACTAACTTGTAGGCTAAATTAAAGCTTGTTAAAACTGATTTAAAAACTAGAAATGGTTTTGATCCTTTTATGACCCATTTTAAAGCTTAACCCAAACAAAAACATATAACAAACAAACAATATTAAGGCTTATTAAACAAATTTTAACCTTCAATAAGCACTTTATAATAAGCAAACAATATAAGCTGCTTTAAGCTAAAAATGACAATTTGATATAAAAACATAAACAAAGAAGATTTAAACATTAAGCAAGCATGAACAAGCAACAAACATCAATAATAAGCAGTAATAAGCACTAAAATAAGCATTCTAATAAGCAAACAGTAAATAAGCAAAAAAATGAAAAATAAAAACTTACAAGGCTCTTTGCTTAAACAAGGGCATAAATTGCTCTTAGAGCTTATCAACAAGCTCTAGCTTGTTTGAAAACAAGCTAGTATAGTTATATAAGCCCTTCCAAGTTTGGCTTATCTTCCAATATAAGCTGAGGTACTTTGAGGTGGATTTTTTTGGTGTGAATTTAACTTAAACACTTAAGGCTATGTAACAGTCTATATTTCTTTAGTAAAACAGCTTAAACAAAAGCTTAAACCAGAGCTTATCAGATTATTTTCAAACATATAATTCACTTAATCATAAAAACAGAATTTAACAATAAAACTCAAAATTTCATTAATAAAAAAAACGTTACAAGACTTAAAGAAAGGTTACAATAAGCTGTGAAATACAATAATAAAACTTAATTAAAAACTACACTAGATTAAAAACTACATATCTCCTACTTGACTAAATGGCCTCTATATATAGCCGAATTGAGAAGCACTAGTCCTTTGAGTTGTGTTTCTTTTGTGAGAGGGATTGGGCGTGCTCCTCAAGCCTTCCAATCTCAGCCCTTGATTCCATCTTGTGTTTCTTTAAGCCCATCTCAGCCATTAATCTTGATCACGTCCCATCAACCAATCAAAAATCATAGGATTGCCAAGGTGGATTTGTGGTCTAGGGGAATGTGTTAGTGGGGTGTGAGGGGGATTTGTCGGGTTGCAGGGTGAAAGGGACAGGGATGATGAATAGTTGGATTTGGCGGGAAATGGTTTAGGGGTACTACTTGTTTAATTTGTGATGGGTGTTAGGGGTGAGGGACTAACGGTGTAAAGGTGTAAGGATTGTAGGGGCTCTTGTTGTAAAAGTCAGGGACTAGCAGTGTAAGTCCTTAAGGACTAACTGTGAAACAGTTTAAAAGGTTTATGGTTGGGCTTTTGTTGGGCTTGTTTGGTTATTAAATGGACTTTGGGCTTTTTTAACTTATAAGGTTTATAGATAAGGCTTAATGGGCTGGCCCGACCCATTAAATGGGTGCGGGTTGGCCTATTTAAGATGCACATGTCATCGGCTTCGATTCTCCACGCTCATTCTATTTCCGTGCTCGGTTTTGGCTTCGTTTTTGTCCTTTAGTGAGTATCCGTTACATGCACAACACAAATAGCAAAAAAACACATATATTTGGCATTTTATGTTCGTTTTTGGACATTTAAGCTCGTTTTCATAGGTAAAAGGTATGTGTAATTAAGCACATATCAGGGGCTGCCAGTAGACTCTGATCCCTTTTTTGTCTTTTTGTGGGGAAGGTTGTTTCTGGTATAGAAGCTTCCGTTTTGGGAGGAAATTTTAAATTTCAAATTTTAACTTTTTAATAAACCTTTTCTTTTAATTAGAAAATATTTTGTATAATTAATTTTGTGAAAATCTTTTATAAAAATGTAATGGATGAGAGAAAAATATTTTCTTGATCACTAATCATGCTTAATGATTTGTTTGTTCATACCTTAAGTGATTACTAATCTTAGAAATGGAATTTACGATTAATAATTTGTAAACGTTTAATTTTATCGTAAACGTTTTTACATTTTTTTATTATCAAAACGTTGAGAGGTCAAAAAATATAAATAACGTTTTTAGACATTATTTGTATTAACAAAATTTACTCCATACGAGTTGTAAGTCTGATCACTTGAAAATTCATTCTTGTAGTTCACGTTTTAGTGACGACGGAGGTAAACCTTGGTGTTTTTTTAATTTAATTTGATTATATATTTTGTTTATAATTTATATCCAAAATAAAGATCAATTACTAAATCGAAACACACATACTCAGAAAGCCATAAATTGCAATCCCAAACACCCCCTTGTCCATTCAGTGACTGACTTACATTCTAGACTATAGCACGATAGCTGCAATGCTATCAATGTGTTTCACGATAAGAAAATATTGAATTATCATAATCCTATTAATGAGAGTAAAACGTATGAGAATTATGAAAGTCAACATGATTTCATGACGATTGATTTTTAATATATGTTAGGGGAGCTTTACATTCTAGATAAATTATTTAAATTTGCTTAATTTTGCTTATACGTGAATCTTAACATTGGTGACATATATAAATTAAATCTAGCACATTAGTGTTATACTATAATAGCTTCATGGTCAAATGACTAACTGATAATATATATGTTATGCCCCTTTTCAAGCTTGCTGCAATATCTTTGGAGTATTAGAATTACCTTAGTTTATATGGGAAGGCCTTTCATATTTTATGCATTGTTTTACAAACTAACTACCTAACAACAAGTTATGCTTTGTTTTACAAACTAACTATGACAAAACCCTTTGACCAGGCCTATATTAGTTTCCTCAATATCAAGTTTAACTGGAAAACCCTTTCAAATGTATGAAAACATTCAACATTTTGTTGTGACGTTTTTGGGCAAGAAAAACGGACTTGAATTCCATTTTAAGCAAACAAGTTAAGGAGATTGGTGTTGTCAAACTCACCACATAGTTGATGACATCAAATAACGTCACTTTTATAGCATCATTTATCCCATGTTTCTTACCCATTTTGTAATAATTATTGCATGAATTGGTACTTAATTGCTTTAAAGTTGTTATTTGCAGTAATTATGGAGTACTTTGTGAAGATTAACTAAAAGGCACGCATTCTGAAGTTTAAACGAAGAAATCTGAAGAATACTGTTCTGACATTCTATACGCCGTATTCATCAAGGAAGATACGGCGTATATGTGCCTGCACTTCATAAGAAACCACGCATAATTGAAGATGTATACGCCGTATCCAGAAGGTTCTGTACGCCGTATTCTATTTCGAGTATCTGAATATTCTGGAAGATTTTGAACGTGGTCCCTACTCCAAGAAATCCCCAATGCGCCAATATTGACCTCAACCAATACGACGTATTGATGATTTTCCAGACACTATAAATACAAATCCCTAAACACGAGTTTAGGGTGTGCTTGAACATATTTTTGATACCTTAACCACAAAAGTTAATTTTCAGAAGACGAGAAGAGCAAAGAAGGTCAAGCAACGCACTTAATTCCATAGGAAACACCTTGTAATTCTCATACTCTTGATAATCGTTTGATTTTTGGTATCATTCACTTAACTCGGTTAGTTTACCTTGGTTGATTCGATTATTATTCTGTATTCATTACAATGGTTATGGGCTAATACCTTTAGGTATTAGCCATGTTTATGAAGATTTAATGTTTGGTTCTGTTTATATCGATTGCAAGCTTATTTGTTTCGTGTTGTTTATGTTTATCACATGATATTTGTTTATGTTTGATTATGCGGTTTAATTTATTATTCAACTAGATCTAGTGAGACGGACCAAGTAATCTAGATTCTAGGATAAAACTCGCATATTGTTATATGGAATTGGAATTATATGATTACAAATTAAAGCCGCTTGTGTTTCCCCGGTTATAAAGAATGGTAGGCTAAGTGGTGACTTAGGTTAAGACTAAAAATACATTCTACGACCTTGCTTGGATTCACAACGGACGGTAGACTACCGATACATATAACTAGATTGAACATAAGCGGATAAAGTCTCGATGAGCTAGGGTTCGCACGATATTCACCAATATTGTCCTCTAAGATAGATTATAAACACACAAGATTGCTTTATGCGCATGCATCTAATTGTGACAGAATTAGCGTGTCTAGGTTTTAGGAAGAAGTACCGCCTAAATCTAAGAATCATATATCTTGCAACAATAGGACAATCATAGCACAATAAACAAACCAGCGTTTTAATTGGATTAATCATGGTTAATACAATTTTCTTAAAATTGGCTTGACCACTCTTCTATCTTTTGATTATCTGCTTGCGTGTGTTATCGTATCTAAGATAGGTTTATGTTACCACCAAAACCCGTGTCAGTCTCTTAGACTGAAAACCCCCCTTCACGTTAGAATTAGGGTTTTAGCATAGGTTTAACATAGAATTAACTTAGATTAGAACTAACATAGATAACTAAAAATACTGATAGACTTAGGAATTAACACTCTCGCTCTTAGTGGTCGACAACCTACTTACCAACGAAGCTACAAATGATCGGGTACACTGCCTGTTAGTATTATTTTTAGGTAATGTCGGCAAAATATAAATGTAAAACTTGATAATAAATAATACCTACGCACAACGACGCATCAAGTTTTTTGCGCCGTTGCTGGGGAGTGAAATTGTTAATTTCTATTTTTATTAGTATTTTAATTTAGATTTAGTGTAAGTTAGATTAGTTTTTATCTCTGTATTTGCTTGCTTGTTTTTGTCTTCGTTTTTGTTTTTAGTCAGGATAAAATAGATAATTCAGATCTCACCATGGAAGTATATATAGAGCTGGAAGCTGAAAAAGCTCGTAGGCGTGGCCAAACTCCTAACTCGAAAACTGCTACGTATGGTAAGGTCAGTTATTTTGATGATTTTGACTGCCTTAAAGATTTACTCAAGTTTGCTAAAAGTTATAAAATCGACTTTCAATTTTTACCTATTTACAAATTTTTATATAACAACTTTATTTATCAAATATGTAACGCATATCTATCGATTCCTTAGGAAAAAAATGTCACTGAAAAGATCGTCGAATTGCGAACAAAACGAGCTCAATATTGCAATGCTTCTGACATGTGAACGAATTTATAAAAAATGTTGAAGTTTAATATATATTTTAAAAATATTTACGGAAATAGTCTTTGAGGTTATCGGTTCATTGCAAGGTGAGTCTCAACGACCGACAAACAGTAATTAGCGTTATCGATCCTTTGCGAAAATAGTCCCGCGCGCTCTGCGATAACACGCGGGTTACGAACCTCGTTAACCTATATGTGTTAAAAACAATGGAAAACAAATGGTTATAACTTTAAAATTACTTTAACGATCAAATATGACAATCAGAATTGTCGCGAAATACTTTGATTTTTTAAAAGCTTTTTCATAGCATTGATCCATATATATGCGGAGATCTAAAGCAAAATATTCTCACGGTTATGCACACTAACGTTCAGACAACTCCAGTAAGATATTAGTGCTTGATCTACTTAAGCTTGATACGTACAATCAAATTGATTAAATCAAACACAAGTATTGTTTTTTTGTTTATGGTGCTCCGCCGAAAACCAAGAGAGGGAGGGTTTGCAAAATATAATCCTTATGAAAGCCTAATTCCGTCTCTTGTATTTATAGGCTTCAAGAAATAACTACTATATTTAAATACAAGATAAACTCTATATTTAAATATAATATAATCTTTTTGTATAAATAAGTGATAATTATCATATTGATAATTGATATTGATATTGATATTGATAATACTCTTATAAAGCGTTACGATGTTTTGTCCTCTTCTGTCCTTGGGCTTGAGTGTTTTTATGAAGCCCATTATGTAATCCGTTAAACCCAATATTAAAACCAAAAGATAGCCAAACAAACTACCTTAAACATCAATACTCAAAATAAGGGTATTGATCGGTTCGGTTATCGGGTTGTTCGGTTCGGTTAAAAAATTTTTTTGGGTCAACTCGAAAACCGAACCGAACTAGAATTCAACCTAATCAAATCGAAAACCAAATTTGAATTCGGTTCGGTTCTCGGGTTGACTCGAATAACC
>BQNB010047047.1:27861-43365 GCA_026074375.1 Tanacetum coccineum | reverse complement strand
CCAGAACATCCGAGTGAAACGATGGTTTTTCACAATAAAGATAGAAATCCTGCTAGAGCCAACATCAAACAAGCTCTAGGTAGGTGACTTGTGCGATTCTATAAGAAACAATCTTGTGACAACTGGAAAGAAACAATCTTGTGACAACTGGAAAGAAACGATGGTGCGATTCTGTGTGAATCAATCTTGTTCCAGTATAAGAATTGACGGTTATTGATCATTTGACAAACAATCAAAACTCTCGAAGTGTTACAAAATTCTTTCATAAGAAACACTTAGTCTGTCTTTTCAAATCAATTTTCTCTTTATTACTAACTGTTTCATTACAGGATCATTTAAAGATGGAGATGGAGATGGAGATACCTAGTTCCAGTAATGTTAAGATAATAACCGAATACTAAGATACGACCTACACTTGTTATGATGTTATGAAAGACCTCATAAAGGTATCAAAGCTTCTGTAAACTCTGATGTCATATATTTCTTTACAAGTGCACAAGATGGCGATCCATCACAAGATGATGTAAGATTATGTTTGGGCGATGATCTCATGAAAGCTCAAGATCACAGTCAAAGACAAGTGTAAAATGAATCAAGAGATTATTATCCCAAATGTATAAGATATCAAATGTCTACGAGCTAAAGACTGAAGTGATTAAAGTTTGGTATTTTCAGGGGTGACCTCCCTTAGGGGGAGATTGTTAGATATTAGAAAAAGACTCGGTCACCCCGTGTATTTTACTATTTATTATAGCTCGTAGTTTAATAGTTAATAGTACGTTTTTCGGTTTTAAGTCGGGTACGAATACCCGGTATATTGTAAGTACTATATAAGCCTCTTCTAACTTTGGAAGAAATAAGCTAGTCATTATTTCCTTTTCATAAGAAACACATTTTCTCTCACTACAAAACTCTATCAAGTGTTTCCCTCTCTAGAAACTAGCCAAATCCAAGAATCGACCCCGTGTTATGATATAGGATATACCACACCATGCATCTTTGACAACACATTATCACAGTAATCAAAATATTTCCAAACACTTTGCATCATTTCCACCCCAATAAATCATAAGAAAAGAGGGGCTATGAAACTCACCAGAAGCACAAGCAGCTTCCAAACAATATCCACACAAGCTACACAATACAAACACAAATGTGTTACACGCGACCAAGCTAAAAGCTTATGTCCATGTAACACTCATATTATGGATTTCAAAGGGTTTAATTAACCATCATGGGTCACCCCGACACCATGCCCAACCTTAACCACTTCATTAACTCCTTCCACTAGTTACTTATAATTAACTCAGAATTGCAGAATTTTATCATGACTTTACGTACCCAAAACCTTTACTTAATGACCTTCATAAATTATACCAAAAATCACCCATGTTCATTTATGAGTATATTAACTACCTTGTGATTCCAAAGAATTACTTACATGTATAACTACCTCAAATAAAATCAAACTTCAAAACTATCCTAATTCGGAATCTGATTGCATACCAAAATGTATCACTCTAACTACCATACTTAGACATTCTTTTAGAGGCTAATTTTCACAGGATTATCCATAGATATATGGAAATTAACTACTGTAGAAGGGATAAGCTTAATTCCACTTTTAAGTATAGGTTTTACCCTCACAAACATGACCTAAATCTGCCCCGTATTTACTGATCTGACAACGTTTAGTGTAACCAACATTTAAATGACTTCCCGACCATAAAAACTTTCGAGGCCGAATTTTATGGAAAGTAGACTCTTTTGGCTTATTCATAGGCTCAAGAAACATATCAATACACATTTTTATCATCTAGATATCAGTCGTTTAACACGACCCAAAATTCTGCTCAACCCTAAATTAAGTTTTAACGCAAATCTAACCTAACTAATTGCATGAACATGACGCTAATCAAGCCCTAATCATTCTATCATCATTAAATATCATTAATATTCTGAATTTATGAAACCCTAGATCCATCATAATTAATTGTTACATGTTTTTCTTTTTAAAAAGAATTAAACAAGGACAAGATCAATACCTAGCGTTCTCACTTGCTTCTACGCGATCTAACACTTGAATACTTAGATCAAAATTTTGATCTCCTTGTTTCTTGGAGCTGAGTTGACGGAAAAGGGGAGAAGAGGGAGGCAAGGTGAGACTAAAATTATGATAGATTTTTTTGATAATTAACTTAACAAGTCCTAGATTAACTAAAACACTTTTTTTCTTTTGGGCCGGCCATCCCCTTCTCATATATATATATATATATTTTTATTTTATTTATTTATTTATTTACTTATTTACTTCATTACCTTAAGTTTTTATAAAAACATAAGTTAATTTGATTAAACATTTTTACTTAAAACGCTACTTGCTAAACTTTCTAAATAAAACTTTCATTTCACCAACCCGCTTTCTATTGTTAGAAAGTTTGCTACAAACTTCTATATTTCACTCACTCATTTCATTTTTAAAATGCCATATTTCTCATAAACGCTTAACACTTAATTATCCAACTATTGATGTAGCATTGCATGCAACACGTCTTTCATTTCCATAAGATAATCATTTACCACTAAAATGACATCATGCACATAAGTAACCCACTTCAACATACATATAGAACACATAGTACGCAAGAAACATACAAAATGGATACTTAGCCATCTCTAAAGGTATAAACTAAACTGCTCAAATCACGGTTGTCACACAAGAGATGGTTAACATATGGGTTTTAGGGGAAGCTTATTGTCAAAAATGTTTAACCATCAGGATATGTTTATGCACCACTTGAGATGAAGTATTACGTTACTACTGCTGATCATCATTACTACTGCTAGTTTATATTTCTACTACTCAGATTCATTTTTTTATTGTGCGTAATGGTGGGTAATTTGAGTCATTGGAATGATTGATTAGTAGTTGTGGTATATGATTTGTAGCTGTTATGATCCAAGTTACATATCTTCAGAAGACCCCTATTCGATTATGACAATAAGGGGAAGAAGATTACAGAGATATGATTTGCTGCTTATTATGTGTGGTGACATGGCAATTTACAAAGGAAAGGGGAAGTTTTTGTTTCATTTAGGGAGATGATCACATCTTAACTTCAGGGGAAGCTTTGGCTTTATGATGAAGTTCGTACATGACTTTGTTTGTTTTGTCATCATCAAATAGGGGAAGATTGTTGGGATTCTTGATTTGATGAGACAAAGTGAATAAAAGAATGAAACAAAAGGACTTAAATGCAAAAGAAGAATTCTTCAAAAGATGGAAAATTTTGAAGATTTTAGAAGATCTCCTTAAGAAGATAAGGATACAGAAGATAATATTATATGTTAGGAAGATATTATTTGTTCTTATCTTTTGTAATTTGTTCTTATCATTTGTAAACCTAGATATCTCTAGTATATAAAGAGATATCATGCATATGGTTTTAGGCATCCAGAAAACATAGAACTCTCCCAATGAGAGTCTAGAAAAACGTGTAGGTGTATATGTTTAGTTAGTAGTTTGATTAATAGTTAGTTAGTTAGTAGCTCCAAGGTATATAATTAGGGTAAGGTGGAAACGTATGAGAATAAAAACCTTGTTTGATAATATACTGTTCTTTATATTCCGCTGCACATTTATATTATCTGTAAAACATATCCTAGATAAGTCTATAACGATCTCCACAATTTTCCTCCCTTGTTTAGATGCATCCTCCTGAGCACCAAAACTAACATCAGTAGAGGATTCTACCCTGCTAGCTGAACCAACCTTCCTTAATCTCTTGAACCCTGGTGTTTTTGACTTCCTTCTCTTTTCCAAAGTCTTTACTCTTCTTTTCAAGCTCGTAATCTCCAAAGCTTGATTAGACTTTGTAGTCTCCAGAGCAAGAACTCTTTATTGTAATTAGGTACAAAGATCCATCAATTTAGTAAGTTGCATTCTATCCTCACCACTTTGAGATGGATCATAGAAAGGGGTAGCTACATGTTCATCATTGATAGCCTCATCAGGGATAGGCTCTGTAGGACCACTATTATAACAACCCGTAATTTTCATCAATGTAATTATCCATCTATTAAATTAGATGCACTGTAATATCCATCTATTATAAATATACCACCTTTTTACAGGGAAATTTTTGCTTTATCTCATTATGCAACGTAACTTGCATCTCTAAAGTAAACGAGCTCACGCAACCTCTACCAATGCCAATTCTATCTATGTTTATATCATGTAAACATCCTAATATGTCAAGTCTATATCTTAATATCATTTTTACCAAGTACATTATCCATTTAACATACCATTTACAACGTTATTTCAAAACAAACTTTAAACGTTAAACGTTTATATCAAACCCTAATTATATGTAATGTACACATATAAAATGAATGTACAAGTATTCAAGGCATGTGTACAAGTATCATAGCATAATATTTGAATCATACTTCCCTCCAAAACCATGGTATAACACGTTTAAGCTTAATGTACAAATCAATAAAGCACGAATTCAAATAAGCTCATTTTACCACCATTTTTCTTCTAGTTTCTTACCACCACTTAAACACAACTTACAAGCTCCTAATGCATAACATTTAAACCCTAAACCTAAACCCTAAGTCATCCTAAAACCCTAATCTAAAATCCTAAACCCTAAACGAAACCCTAAATCCCTAATTTCATTTTAAACCTAAAACTAAATCCTAAACCTTAAAACTAAACCCTAAACCTTAATCCTAAACCCTAATCTTAATCCTAAACCTTAATCCTAAACCTTAAACTATCCTAAACCCTAACCCTAACTCGAATTAAAACCCTAAACCCTAAGCCGAAACCAAAACCAACCCGACACCCTTTATTTCTTTTTAAACCCATTTTTAAGCTAAGCTAGCTCCCTAACACCTCTATGACCTCACCACCATGTCACCAAGCAGCCACCCAAGCACCTTACAAGCACCTCCATCACCTCCCTTGGTCACCAAGTCTTCTTGTCACCTCCTTGTCACTCCATTGTAACCGAACCCCCTCAACACCCTTCCACCTTGCATTTCTACCTCCATAGCCTACAACACTCATCACTAGCCTTCCTTAGTCACCAGTCTACAACACTTTATCCTTCCATCAAGATAACTTGGGCACTAAGGGTCATATGAGCCCTACATATATAGCCGAAACACACACTTTTTCAATCACACCTCAAAAACTCATCACCACACAAATGGAGTTCTAAATCAGACCAAGGAGGATCAAGAGAAGTCCCTAAGATCATAATAGAAGCCAAGAATCAAGATAAGGAAGGTCTTGAATCCATATCTAGGCATACGAACCCAAAACCCTATTTTTCGACCCATTTGAGCTCAAGTAAGCTTATAATCTTTTCAATAAGCTCATAATCTGTTTTAGAATGTTCATAAGACTCCTAAGATTCTATATAAACTCTTGTTTGATCCCTTGAATCACAAACCCATGCATTTTTAATTAAAACCCTAAAAACGACCTGTTTTAATTTTCTAGCTAACGAATCCTTTTTCTAAACTTGTGTTACATTAGAACATCTTATTTTAGCTTATTCTAATAAGCCATAACCTGCAAAACTCTTTTAGGTTTCAAAAATATCAAAATTATAAATTTTGGACTTGATTTGCAAATGTTTTCATGCATAGGGGTATATATTGTAACTTTTTGAAACTTATAACTAGAAGGGCTGAAAATGTCATTTTCCTAAAGTTATAACTATAAGGACCTATTTTGCCAAGTTTTAAAGTTAAATGGGTAAAATTATTATACTTTATATATTAAAAAGGGACTAATTTTGTAATAGTTTATTAAATCTAAGGGTATATATTGCCATTTTGCATTCTTAAAAATATAAAATATAATATTTTTATATAAATTATAAAAATATATATTAATATTATAAGACTCGATTTTATTAAAACCCGATACATTTATTGGTTAATCAAACGATAGACGCATTATAAACAAGTCACGTATTTATAATCTAACTTATCTTTATCACCGACTAGCTTTTGAAGAAACTTAAAAATCTTATCGTATCACGTTACTAGGGAATTTCATGTGAGGAGTTCCATTTGGGTATTTGTTTTGATGAGTTTGCTGGGTTTACGGATTTTAAGTGGACCCTGCTCTTCAAACGATACTACATGGCCTTGGATTATGATAGCCCGACATTGATATAAATATTTCTATAAATTAATAAATCAAAGTAATACCTTAAACTTTATAATGTTTTGAAACATAAACCATTACACTAATACTTGACATATTACCCCATATTGCGTGACGAGGCTGTTACTTTCACTTGATATACTTTTGCCATTAATCAGATTTTCCCTGTTAAGGTGAGTTCATAGCCTCGCATTTTAAATCTTCTAATGTTTCATAAACCCGCGAGGGGGATACATGCTATAAACCATGAATACGAGTGTTTTTCCAACTGTATGCTATCTTGATATATTATTGCCTAAGTCCTTACTTTTGCCATTAAGACCCCACTATCATGAACCGTTAATTACTTTTGGAGTAGGAGCGAATGCTGGAATTGATTCTTTTGGGACTGAAGTCCCCGCTGGTTGTACTATTATTTATGGTAAAAACCAAACGAAACTTCTTTGAATCACCTATGCGGGTTGTTTGGTAAAGGCACTCGTTGGGGGGACAACTACTTGTGATTATTGATTATCTCAAGGTCTCGGTGTCATGAGCTTAGGGAAATAATACTGTTTTCTATAATAATTGTACTCATTGCAATTATTACACTTATGGGTGTATAACAACGTAACCCACTATTTATGAGACTTGTATCAATGTTTTTAACATAAACCTTTGAATTTCACTACCATTGTGTTGATCTTTTTAAGCTCTGTTTATCTCGGTATTTTAAGCAAATTATGGCACGGAGTGGCACAAGACTTGAAGATGGCTAAACTGTTATCATTTAAACTTTATGTTTCTAGATGTTTGGGACTTCTGTTTGTAAAAACATCTTGAGAAATATATGAATGATACTTTTCTTTTAAACGTCTCTTTTGAGTGTTTTCTATTATTATGGATGTTGTTTGTACTATGAATAATACCCCTGATTAGCTTACGTTTTGTGCTATATGTCAAAAATGGGGGTGTTATAGATTGGTATCAAGAGCCACGGTTATAGAGAACAAGGTTGAAACCTTAACTATAACTACTTTTCTTTTTCCATCCAAGAAAGTCCTTTGTGCCACTACATCTCAGAATAGTATGGGAAGTCATAATATTTTACCTACTATATATAAATACACTTATGTTATTTTTTAGTTGGGTTGTTAACAGAGTTTTGTCTTTCCTAACCCACCCCTCTCTGATATTGAGGAGGCTTTTTACTCTAACTTCTGGACTATATCCGGATTCCCCGGACTATTGTCAGCTTCACAGGAAATATACTTATTCTAGCTCCTCAATAAACGCATTGGTTCAGTTCCAATAGCTCCCAAATCTTTCATCTTTCATGATGACCCCTATATGAAGGTCATGCAAATTATGCTAAAGAATCACCTATTCCACCGCCAACTATTGTGCCTCCATCTTTAATGCTATCTCCAATGTTTAATCCTCAATGTATTTTTTTCCTGAGGAATTATTGTCCATTAACGAATGAGCTACCAACCTATCAACTTCAAATGTACGGAAGGAGCTGTTAGACTTATCTACTGGTTTGAGCGAACTAAATCAGTGTTTTCCCGTAGCAACTATACCGAAGACTACAAGGTGAAGTTTGCTACTGGTACTATAACTGAAGAAGCTCTATCCTGATAGAATTATTTTGCCCAACCTATTAGGATAGAAGAAGCTTACAAGATTACCTGGGTTGAATTCTAGAAGCTTTTGATAAAGAAGTATTATCCCCGAACTAAGGTCCAGAAGATGGAAGATGAATTTTACCATCTGACTGTGAAGGGGAATGATCTCAAGACATATGTGAGAAAATTCTATTTGGGTATTTGTTTTGACGAGTTTGCTGGGTTTACGATTTAAAATGCCCTGAATCCTCAAACGATGCTACATGGCCTCCTGATTATGATAGCCCGAACAGTGATACAATATTTCCGTAAATTAATAAATCAAAGTAATACGTTAAACTTTATGAAGTTTTGAAACATAAAATATTACACTAAGACTTGTTTCATATTACCGATTTATATTATTCATCCTATATCCAACCCAAGATAACGATACACGAGAAATTTTAATAATATGCATCATTATCTCTGTCGTCATCATTATGAATCATACCGTGACTTCTAATAAGTTAGATGCTTGTTAGAATCCATATCAAATAAGTATCTATGATTTCAATATCACTATTGTTAAAAATGCTTAAAGTTCAAAAATAAGCATTGCATTTTAAGACTTGTGATATCATTCTTATTACGTGTTGTCTTATGTTGATAGAATGCCTCCCAAAAGGACATCAACATCTGAAGCACCAGCCATGACTCAAGCTGCCATCAGGAAACTAGTTGCTGACAGTGTTACCGCAGCTCTGGAAGCACAAGCTGCAACAATGGCAAATGCTGACAATACCAATAGGAACACCGGAGAAAGAGAAGCTCCTGTAGCAAGAAAGTGTAGCTACAAAGAGTTCATGAGCTGCCAACCTATCAACTTCAAAGGTTCAGAAGGAGCTGTTGGACTTATCCGCTGGTTTGAGCGAACTGAATCAGTGTTTTCCCGTAGCAACTATACCGAAGACTGCAAGGTGAAGTTTGCTACTGGTACTTTAACTAAAGAAGCTCTATCCTGGTGGAATTCTTTTGCCCAACCTATTGGGATAGAAGAAGCTTACAAGATTACCTGGGTTGAATTCAAGAAGCTTTTGATAAAGAAGTACTGTCCCCGAACTGAGGTCCAAAAGATGGAAGATGAATTTTACCATCTGACTGTGAAGGGGAATGATCTCAAGATATATGTGAGAATATTCCAGGAATTGGCAACCTTGTGTCCCACTATGGTGCCAGATTATGAGAAAATGATGGATTTTTTCATTGGGGGATTGCCTTGAAGTATTAAAGGGAATGTTACCGCCTCTAAACCTCGAACTCTAGAGGAAG
Organism: Tanacetum coccineum; assembly: GCA_026074375.1. Lineage (NCBI taxonomy): Eukaryota > Viridiplantae > Streptophyta > Magnoliopsida > Asterales > Asteraceae > Tanacetum > Tanacetum coccineum. Next base: position 34,254 of record BQNB010047047.1, on the reverse strand, counting down.
CCATTAACATAGCCCAGAGGCTAATGGATCATGTAACAAATCACACTCCGGTGCAAGTATCAAGTGATCACAAACGAAAGTTTGACGACAGAAGAACTTTCAACAACAACAACTACCGTAACACCAACACCAACAAACGCTACAATAATCACCAACCACAACAGAACAGAAGACAGGAAACCTTCAGGGCTTATGCTGCCAACCCAACTAAAAACAATGGGTATACTGGAAACCGTCCTTTGTGTAAGAAATGCACTTTGCATCACATAGGACCTTGCACTGTCAAGTGTAATACTTGCAACAACGTGGGCCATCTGACCAAGAACTGTAGAAACAAAGGGCCGGCCACTGGAAGTAATCTTCTACCAGTGACAGTTACTTGTCATGCCTGTAGAGAGAAAGGGCATTATGCAAATCAGTGCCGAAAGACCACCAACAACAATGCCCAGGGAAGAGCCTACATGCTGAGGGATAGGAATGCTCGCCAAGACCCGAACGTAGTCACGAGTATTTTCCTTCTAAACCAACATCTAGCTAGAGTATTATTTGATTTTGGAGCCGATAAAAGCTTTGTATCCATATCTCTTGCCTCTATGCTAAATATTCCACCCATTACAATAGATACCTTTTACAATATCGAAATGGCTGACAGAAACCTAGTAAGCACAAACACCGTTATTCAGGGTTGCCCCCTGACTTTGTTAAACCAACCTTTCAAAATTGATCTTATGCCGATCAAACTCGGTAGTTTCGACGTCGTCATTATTATGGATTGGTTATCCAAGTATCATGCTAGAATTATCTGTGATAAGAAAGTCGTCCATATCCCAATCAACGGTGAAACTTTGATCATCCGAGGTAATCAAAGTAAAACCCAACTAAATCTCATATCCTCTATAAAAACCAAAAGATATATATCGAGGTTGTCAAGTTTTCGTAATCCAAGTAATGGAAAAGAATTCAGACGAGAAAAAACTAGAAGATATCCCAGTAGTCAGAGAATTCCTAGAAGTTTTTCCTGAAGATCTACCTGGCCTTCCACCCGTTCGCCAAGTAGAATTCCAAATCGATCTAATTCTAGGAACAACACCTGTAGCCCGAGCACCCTATAGATTAGCTCCTTCAGAAATGCAGGAACTATCTAACCAACTTCAAGAGTTATCAGATCGAGGTTTTATCCGACCAAGTACTTCGCCTTGGGGAGCTCTTGTCTTGTTTGTCAAAAAGAAAGATGGATCTTTCAGAATGTGTATCGATTACCCAGAGTTGAATAAACTTACTGTAAAGGATCGCTACCCATTACCCAGGATTGATGACTTATTTGACCAACTTCAAGGTTCTAGTGTCTACTCGAAGATTGACTTAAGATCAGGCTATCATCAACTAAGAGTAAGGGATGAAGATATTCCTAAGACTGCTTTCAGAACAAGATACAGACATTATGAATTTCAAGTGATGTCATTTGGTTTAACTAACGCACCTGCTGTATTCATGGATCTCATGAACCGTGTGTGTAAACCATACTTGGACAAATTCGTAATAGTGTTCATCGAAGATATTCTTATCTACTCCCGTAACAAAGAAGAGCACACAAATCACCTGAGAATAATCTTAGAATTACTCAAGAAAGAGAAGTTGTATGCCAAGTTCTACAAGTGTGATTTCTGGATTCGTATTGTGCAATTTCTTGGACACTTAATTGATAGTCAAGTACTTTATGTTGACCCCGCCAAGATTGAAGCAGTTAAGAATTGGACATCTCCTACTACACTGATTAACGATTTTTTACTTTATATAAATATAAATACTTATATGAATATATAATAATAAAAATCAAAAATCAAAATCAATGAGTAAGCCGGGAAGCAAAATTCCTGGGTCGTTTCCCCAACGAGGGTGAATGGAAAGTCAGATGACGGTTTAATATCAAGTGTTTAAATGGAAAAAGGATATTTGGATTGGTTTTCAAATTTCTACTATTAAAATGCAAAAACGATTAAGGGAAAATAAAAACGAAAGCTAAAAGCGATTTAAAGTTAAAACGATAACCGGGACCCGAATCCCATGCTTTAAAAACTCAAATTATGCAAAAATAACCCTACGAAAGCAAATTTAATTCTCCTAAGTGCAAAATGTTAAAAGAAAATTTTTTAAAAAATATTATATTTTTTTGATTTTTATTTAATTTTTAATGAATTAAAAACAGTTTTATAAAGAAAAAATGATTAAAAATAGTAAACAATTTTAGAAAAATCTAAAAAAAATGGTGAAAAATACTTTGAAAGATGCTTGATTTAAGAAAATTAAAACGAGCTTACCAGCTTATTGGAATAAGCTGGTAATAAGCTAGGCTTATGGCTTAGAAAGGGAAAAAGGGTATATAAATAAAAGGCTGAGTAGGGCTAACAGATAGCCCTACTGGTGCCGTTGGTGAGTGTGTGTGATGTTAAATGCATATGTGTGTTAAAGGGGAGGTCCAGGGTTCGAATCCTTGGCCTCCCTTTTTGCAATGTTTCTTTTTCCTTTTTTTTGAAAAAAAAAACTTGTAAAACAGGTAAAATAAGCAAACTTTAAAAAACTAACTTTTTGTGTAACTCAAAATAAGCTGGAAAAATAAGCAAGAAAAAGTGGCAGACTAGCCTTTTTTACACCTAATCCTATATATGCTTAACTGGTGGGCTTATAAGGCAAAATAAGCAAGTTAAAAGGAAAACTAAGCTAAAGCAGCTACTATACTATACTTAATAAGAAAGATAAACAAATATAAGCCAAGGAAATGAAACAAATAAGCACAAAAAGTAGCAAATAAGCAAGTGGTAAAACTGCTAAGCAAACAGCCACAAGGGACACCTTTGGGGCTTATTTTTAAGCACCTAGAGGGACCTTATGGCTTAATAAGCTATAGGGGCTTAAAGCCTGACCTAAGGGCTATCTAAAACTGCAAAGCAAAATTAATTTAAAAAACAAATAAGCAGTTAAAAAGGGCTGTGAAAAGGGCTTTCACAGTCAGCATATGCTGTATGATCCTTTTTGGAAAAGAAAAAGGCCCAAGTGCAGAGCCTTAAAAATCAGCTGAAAATAAGTCCCACATTTCAAAATAATTAAAACAGATGAGATGGCACCAAATGAGCAATGTGCAACACTTTTTTCAAAAAGCTGAAAATAATTTTTACTAAGTTAAAAATGGAATTGAAAAATGGCAGTTTTACACTTGAAAGACACTTAAGAAAAGTTTGACAGATTTAATAAAAACAAGTAAAGCTAAAAGACTCTAAATACAATTGCATTTAGACACAAAGAATGACTCAAAAACAGGTTTTAAAGTTCATAATCAAATAATCTCTTGGGACTGAATTTATACCACAGTTTAAAAAGACTTATATGAAACACTTCAAAACACCCTTTAAGACTTAAAGGCTTTTGAAAAACAGATTAAAGACTCTTAGAAATGCTTGTTAAAGATAGCCCAAAGACCCAAATGGTTTTTAAACACAAAATGACCCACTTTGGCACCTTGTGCCAAACACCTCTTTAAGATTTAAAAACAAATTTTATTTCAAGATGCTGATTTAAGGGATAAATAAGCAAGAAAAAGTGGCAGACTAGCCTTTTTTACACCTAATCCTATATATGCTTAACTGGTGGGCTTATAAGGCAAAATAAGCAAGTTAAAAGGAAAACTAAGCTAAAGCAGCTCTTTAAGATTTTAAAACAAATTTTAAAGCTAATTTTTGGAGATTTAAGCTAAGTTTTTGAAAAACAGATAAAAAGTAACTATCATTAAGCAATAATAAGTACAAAAAACAAAGCAATAAGCACTAAAAACAAGAAAATAAGCAAGAAGCAGATTAAGCATATAAAGGACAGATTTGCATAAAAACTCAAATAAAGAACATCAAAGCAACAAGTAAAGACTAGTAAGCATAAATGAACATTAATAAGCAAGAAAAAGCATAAATAAGCACAAGATAAGCTGATGAACAGTAAATAAGCTAGAAATTGAAAAAAAAGAAACTTACAAAAGTCCTATGCTTTTTGAGAATGATGAAACACTACCAATACATTATCCTAACACCTCCTATGAGGTTCGAACCCATGGCTATCCATTATCAACCATGCTCGAAGATTCTTCAATATTTTTGGTGATTTTAGGTATTTTTAAGATTTTAAATTTTTTTTTCCTTAAGTAATTTAAACTTAAATTAAAACATGTTGGTTAAATGTCTAAATTAGAGCTTAAAACAGAGCTTATAGTAGGTTTTTAACAATTAAGAACAATACAAATTCAAAGGTTAACTTAAAAACTTCCAACTTTCATTAATATTAAAAACAGGATTACAAGACTTGTAAATTAAAAGACAATAATTAAAAATGACTTAAAAATAAGCTAGGTTAAAACTACATGCCTCTATGGGCTTACAAAGTGCCCTATATATAGAACGACTAAGTCTTGGTCTTGTTGTCTTCACACGTTTGTGCTTCTTTGCTGAGAGAAAAAAAGAGTGTGTTTGTTGTGAGAGGTGAAATCAGAAATCATCATAGCCCTTCATTTTGTGTGATCACCAAGCAAAACGATCTCAACCCTTAACTTCTTGTCGTTTGTTATGGACCAATGTGGTTTCATGGGATTGCCAACATGAAAATGAGTCCCATGTGATGGAGTGGGGTAAGGGTTTGTGACGTTTTTGTTGTTTAGTTGCAGAAGGGCAGAGGATTGAAGAAGCATGAACAGGGCAAAAATGGTGGGAAATGAAGTTTTGTGTTTGTATCTGTTTTGGTGCAACAGGGTGAGGTTTTGGGATTTTGACAAAAATGGCCCCTCAACTAGTATGTTGTTGTTGCAGTGATCGTCCTTGTGGTGGTGTGAAGTTTGGGGGATTTGGTAAAAACAGTCCCTCAGGACTAACAACCGTTTAGGGTTAAGGGTATAAAGGGCTTAACGACAATTAGGGTTGTTTAGGTTTTGGATATGGGTCGGGTATAAAAAAAAGGTATTGGGCCTATTTCATGGTATTAGTCTTCATGTAATGTATAAATGGGCCGACTCGGCCTATTAGATAGGTACGGGTTGGCCCATTTAACATTTCTTCGATATCGGCTCCGCCTTTAACTTTGACTTTGACTTTTTTCGGGATTGACTTTTGTTGACTTTGACTTTTTAACTTCTCACGGTCTCTTCCATTCCGTGCTCGGTCTTTGTCCGTTTTGGCTTTGATTTTGTCCTTTTCTTGATTATCCGTTACCTGCACAATATAAGTGAAAACATACAAATACATTGTATTTTTGGTACGTTTTTGGTCATTTAAGTCAGGTTTTAATGGAAAATGGTATGTGTAATTAAGCACATACCAAAATCCCCCATACTAAACTATTACGTGTCCTCACGCAATGCTATAAGTAAGCACTTAGAAAACTAAGACTCTTAATCCCCCTTGACTAATAACCTCGAAAAGTAGCTAAGTGTTCGTCAAGGGGAATTAAAGAATCAATAGTTTAGAAAAACCCCGTTTTTACCATTTTTAAATATATACACTTATTCCCATACATATTTTTGTATTTTTCCTTTTTTCTCATTTTTTTGCACTTTTCTTTTTAAGCAACTAACTAACTTATTTAACTTTTTGTTATTTTATAACTTTAGGGATCTTAGAACAAGAAACATTTCAATCCTAAAATGCCCCAAAAAGGATAAATTCATCGTTCCTGACTTTTCACTTATTCCAAACCAAGCTTAAAACGAAATCACCGTTAAATATCAGTTAAGATGCTAACACTACTCATATTTACAACTTGTGAACTTTCCACTCTCGATAATTATTATATATTAGGTGAATGTGCCATTTTGAATTTCAACCACGGATCAACGTTTTGTAAAATTCTATGTTTCACGTTCCTCCCGAGAATAATAAGTTTCAAGGCGAGATCATCCCATGTAGCTACTTTTATCTTGCCACATCCCAACCTTGCGGCTAAGTGACCAGCTTTTGACACCCCACAGAGACTAGTATCGATACTCACGGACCTTTAGTTTCAAGAACTCTTAGGTTTCCCGTTTATACATAGCTTATTTAAAAAACTCAAAATGAAATAGTCAAAGTTCAAAAGCATATTTAAATTTAACAAAAAGAGATCTTACATTTATTAATCCACACTTAATATTTAAACATAACATTGATGCAATTGTAACCCTCGACCTTTTAGAAGGCTGCAACATCGGTTGTGAGCCGGCAAGATTGTCTCGGATTATTATTCTTACTATGGGCTTTATTTAGAAGGCTGTAACATCGGTTGTGAGCCGGCAAGATGCAGCAAACTTTTATCAGCCCACAGTTTATATTTATTATATTTTTTCATTTTTCAACATATCATCTTTTTTTTACGATATAGAGAAGA
>BQNB010047047.1:0-21008 GCA_026074375.1 Tanacetum coccineum | reverse complement strand
CCTCGACTAATTACCTCGAAAAGTAGCTAAGTGTTCATCGAGGGGAATTAAAGAATCAATAGTTTAGAAAAGCCTCGTTTATACCATTAAAATATATACACTTATTACCACATATATTTTTGTATTTTTCTTTTTTCTCATTTTTTGTACTCTTTCTTTTTAACTAACATGTTTGACTTTTGTTATTTTCACAACTTTTAGGGATCATAGAACAAGAAACATTTCAATCCTAAAATGCCTTAAAAAGGATAAATTCATCTTCCCCGACTTTTCACTTATTCCAAACCAAGCTTAAAACGAAATCACCGTTTAATATCATTTAAGATGCTAACACTATTCATATTTGTAACTTGTGAACTTTTCACTCCCGACAATTATTATATATTAGGTGAATGTGCCATTTCGAATTTCAACCATGGATCAACGTTTTGCAAAATTTCTATGCTTCACGTTCCACCCGAGAATAATGAGTTTGAAGGCGAGATCATCCCATGTAGCGACTTTCGTCTCGGCACATCCCAACCTTGCGGCTAAGTGACTAGGCTTTTGACACCCCACAGAGACTAGTATCGAGACTCACGGACCTTCGGTTTCAAAAACTCTTAGGTTTCCTGTTTATACATAACTTATTTAAAATGAAATAGTCTTAGTTCGAAGGCATATTTAAATTTAAGAAAAAGAGATTTTCCCTATATTTATTAAATCACATATATTACACTTAACATTAACATAACCATGATACAATTGAAATCCTCGACCTTTTTGAAGGCTGCAACATCGGTTGTGAGCCGGCAAGATGCAACAAACTTTTATCGGTCTCGGATTATTATTCTTACTATGGGCTTTCTTTAGAAGGCTGCAACATCGGTTGTGAGCCGGCAAGATGTAGCAAACTTTTTTCACCCCACAGTTTATAATTATTACTCATCATTTTTTTTCATTAAACTTTATACCACGATATATAGAGAAGACTTCTTTTTGAAAAATTTAAGTATAAATTTGAACTAAGACAAAAAATGTTATTGAATACATTTCAAAAATTGTTGATTTAAGTTTAATTTTCAAGAATAGCACGTATTATTAGTCCGGTTAGGAGCTTATAGGAGAAAAATCCACAAATTACATACATAAGCTCGTAAGATTTCCATATAATCCTTGTTTAGCATCCAACTCATAATTAACTCTATCATTTCTCGTTCTTTGAAAATTTAAAATCTTTAATAAAAAGATCCGCGAATGCTTAGTCTAAAAGTTAAGGAACAAGCTAGAGCTCAACACGCTCGATCGGGTTAAAATTTATTCTTATTCTACCCAGCAGGAAAGTTAAAATTGTGACAAAACACTTATTTTGTTTTTGAAATTTTTTAAATTTTTTCATTTTTTTGGTATTTTGGTGGTAAAAATGGGGTTACGTGAAAACAACGACTGCATGCACAATCAAATCGATAGATCCCCCCATACTAGAACTAAACACTGTCATCAATGTTTTAAGAAGGGTCTTTACGTTACTCTAAATCCGTTTATTAAGTGTGCTAAAGATGAGCGTTAGTCGTTATGTTTTGGATATTGGATTCCCAAAATGAAGCTGAGGATTGAAGCTAGGGTTTTAGTGAAACGAAGGAACAAAACCACGTGCCACAGACGAGGCTTTAATCCAGGAAATCTGGAAATACAAAAAAAAACCACAAGAAAAATGGAAGAGGCGAGCCTCTCACACAACACACTTATTCATTACTACTATATAATTATATTAGGATAAGCATGGGTTGCCACCCATAAAGCGCTTGTTTAAGGTCACTTAGCTTGACCCGATCCCCCCATACTTGAACTGGTCAAGGGGGATAGAAATGGAGACACGGAACATCCAAAACACAGATGTCCTCTCCATAAGAGCAAGGAAAAATCTCCATCGGGCTTTCAAAATTTTTAATGACTTTGAAAGCTTTAGGGCCCCGATGAGATAATTTCGGGAGAAGAGAAGTATGAACTCCTTTGGAAGTGAGAATCCCGGGGTTGAAAACTTTTTCCTCATTTTCGGATAAAAACGAGAGTAGAGTTTCGGACCCGAGAACTTCTTTGTGGAAAGGGAGTTCATAAAGAAGAGGATTAAAATCATCAAGAATTAAAGAAGCATTAGTGGTCTTCTTTACATTCTTTGCACAGTTGGTGACTCGAATAGTGACTTCAAAAAGGTTCTCATGAATGAGAATACCCGGATTAAATACTTTGTCCTCGTTATTGGTTGAAGGCAAAGCTTTAATCTCGGAAAAATCCTCATAGAAAACCGAGTCACACTCGGGGGAAGGAAGGAAATCACTTGATCTAGGGGGATCAAGTTCATCAATCAAGAGTTTAGACTCTTTGATTTTATCTTCCTTGGAGTCAAATGGATCATCATAAACATCATCATTATTGGAGTCAAGTTCAACAAGATCATCATCGACATCATCATATAATGGTGGAGATGAATAATCAAGAGTATGTTCATCGGTGAACATCTCGGGAATGGTATCAACAAGATTGTTATTAGGATCTGCAAGATTACCCTCATCAACTGAATCCTCAAGAATAGAATCGATTTCCTTGGTAGGATCATTGTTAAGCAAATATTCTATTTCTCTAAGATTGGATTCGATATCAAAAGGAAGATCATCATTTCCTGGTGGAAATGTGATAAGAGCGAGTTCATCGGCGAACTCCTCGAGCAAAAGGTCGACTAGATCATCATTTCCCGGTAGAAATGAATCACTTGCGAGATAAGCTTCAAATTCTTCCCAAATTAAATCACTTTCTTCTAGGGAAGTAAGTGTGCGAGAAGAAGAAGACTTGGTCACGGGTTCCGAAATCAGAGTGGGATTGCCACTCAATGGATTGATAACTTCCGGTGAAGTTAAATCGATATGAGAAGAAAAAGTAGGATTCCCACTTCGATGATTTGTTGCCTTTTTATTTGCAAACAAGTCCTCAAGATAATCTTTATGAGAGACATTATAGATGTCAATCATGTTGATTGATTCTTTTTAAGGCTTGTTAGAATAGCTTGAAGTATCATGTCTCATGTTCAAGATTAATCTTTCATCACCGTCACGGAGAATCATTTCTTCTCCGTGAACGTCAATCAAAGCACGAGCGGTCCGTAAGAAAGGTCTTCCCAAGATGAGGGGGACTCGAGGATCGCTTTCATAATCAACGATGACAAAATTAGCGGGGAATGTGAACTTTTCAACCGAAACAAAGACATCTCTTGCAATTCCAGCCGGTGTACAAATTGCCCGGTTAGCTAGTTCAAGGGTCATGCGGGTGGAAATAAGCTCGGGTAAACCGAACTTTTTCCAAACCGAGAGTTGCATCAAGTTGATGCTAGTACCTAGATCGGCTAGGGTTTTGTACTTGAGCTCACTAAAACCACACGGAATGAGAAATTTCCCAGGGTCTCCAAGTTTCTCGGGTAACTTCTTAAGGATAACCGTTGAGTAATTTTCATTGAGGGGTGTGTTTGCCAGCTGTAAAAGTTTCTCTTTATTAGAAAGGAGACTTTTAAGCATCTTTTGGAATTTCGGGATTAGAATCAAAGCATCGGCAAGAGAGATATTAATATGAAGTTATTTGAACATTTGCCAAAATTTGTGAATTTGGAATTCATCTTTCTCTTGTCGTTTTTCTTGGTGCATTCTTGAAGGATAAAGGATATTAGGGTGAAGAGGATCCATTTTGTGCCCCACATAATTCTTTAGAGAATTTGGTTTAGCTTTTTGGACAAGAGGAGGTGGGACCTTAATGGTATACTCAGCGAGTTTCGGGTTCGTTAAAGTATCCTCTACATGTTCATCCTCTTCCGGATTAATGAATGGAGGAGGCATAGGAACAGAAGGTCCATCAAGAACAAGACCACTTCGTGTGGTGATGGCTTTCAATTTACCTTTCGAGTTAGCAATGATGTTGCTAGGGAGAGATCCCGTACCCGAGGTAGAAGCGGTGTTTATTTGGAAAAAGCTAGCCATCATGTTCTTAAGCTCATTGGCTTGGTTAGACATTGAAGCTTGAATCGAAGTTTGAATTTTATTTCTTAACTCATTTTTCACATTGTTAATTTGAGCTTTCATGGCTTTTATATTAACCTCATTTATCTTCTTAATTTTCTCCAACTCACTTAAAGATACAACTTGATTTTGTTGAGTTGGACTTGATAAGATGTATCTTGATTGAAATTGTTTCCTCGATTATATCCTTGAGGTTGGCTAAACCAGTTTTGATTATTTTGCACATTTGGTTGAGTAAAACCTGGTGGTCGAATTTGATTAGCCACACTCAGAGGACTATAACCGAAATTACCCTGATTGTAGTTAACCGCGGCTGCTGAAACGTATCCTTGAATATTATCCCGAAAAGTGTTGCCATCGGCGGCAAGACACTGATAATAAGGATGAGCACCACCGCAAGTAACACAAATTTCCTCAACGGCTTTTACAGAAGCTGGAGGTGGGGTTGCTTGAAATTGTTTGAGAATAGCGGTCATGGTGGTAGTCACAGCACTTGTTTGCTGATTTATAGCATGAGTAAGTTTGGCTATCTCAGAGGAAGAAGAAGAATTAACATCACTTGATTTCACTTGAGAAACATTCAATTTGTTTCGTGAATTGCGGACCTTGGATTTGTTTTCGATAATCGTCAACACATCTTGAGTACGTCTTTCCAAAAGATTGCCACCGGTGGCAGAATTCAAAGAATCTTGGTCGGCCGGGTTTAAGGCATTGTAGAAGGTATCAAGTTGATGCAATTCGGTAAAACCATGATGAGGGCATGCACGAAGGAGATCTTTGTAACGGTCCCATGCCTCATGAAACGATTCATCAAAACGTTGTTGAAAGTTGGAAATTTCATTTCGGAGATTTGTCGTTCTTGAGGGAGGAAAGAATTCATTGATGAATTTGGAAACAAGATCTTCCCAAGTGAGAATAGAACGAGGGGGTTCTTTTTCGAGCCAACGACGGGCTGCCCCCGCAAGAGAGAATGGAAAAAGCATAAGCTTAATCGCTGAATTAGGCACATCCTTGTATTTTATTGTGGAAGTTATTTTGTTAAACCAACGAATGTGATCATGAGGATTGTCTTTCTCAAGTCCGAAGAATTGGTCCGAAGTCATCATATTAATGAGACTATGCTTGAGCTCGAAATGCTCAGCAAGAATTGGTGGAACCACAATTGCCTCTGCATAACCCTCGGTGGGTGCACAGAGCAATTCTGCCATAGTACGTTGATCGGCCATCGTATCTACGGGAGATTCTTCAAGAGAAAAAGGTTGCTTTGAACGTCTACGGTTACGACTTCTTGGATTTGAAGTAGTTGGATTAGGAGAAGATTCACCAACTAGATTCGAAGAAGAGTGAGTGCGCATGCACTAAATACAAGAACAACACAATATTTTTGGTAACCGAATGTTAAAAGTCCACAGTAGCTCTTTAAACTACGCACAAGAGAGCGGAAGGAATTAGCACGCCGAAGCGATTTAAAAGCGTTCTTCCTTTTTGGGCGATGTTCCTTGGATCAAGCCCGCCTTATACCCTCCTTATAGTTTGTAATTCAAAGGTGAGCCGATTATAACGATTAACAACACGATTTGTTTTGTTGGTTTTTTCAATTTTTTTGGTACTTTCAATACTTTAGGAAAAGTATTGTTGGTATTTTTTAATTCTTAATAATAAGAAAAATATTCATAAATGGAAAATGATAACTTCACGAGGAAGGGTCTTCAAAAACTAAGCTTCAAACGAACACGATAACCGTAGCACACCTCCCCGGCAGCGACGCCAAAAATTGACTCTCATCACTTAATACATATAAATATATATAATATATAAATATTTAATAATAAGGAGAAATATCAATAATAGAGAGATAAGTATTCCGTGAGGCTTTCAAAAGATTTCACTTTTGACCAAAGCAAAACCCTCAAAAACCTTCCCGGGTCGTTTTCCGTTGAGGCGTGAATTGAGAATCGGTTACGTTCGTGATTGCGTTTTTGAATGGTTTTAAAGTTTTTGGGTTTAGGATTCTAATTCTACTAATAATAAGCAAAGATAAGTAAAGAAAAACTAAAAACGAAAGCAATTAATGTAAAATACTAAAAACGAGAACGGGCTTAAAAATTCAAAATCTAAAATTTTAACCCTACGAATGCAAATTTAATTTTCCTAAGTCCTAAATGATAAAAGAAAATTTTGAAAAAAAGAATTATATTTTTTTGACTTTTTATTTAATTTTTATGAATTAAAAACAGATTTACAGTAAATAAAATATTAAAAATAGTAAACTAATTTAGAAAAATCTAAAAAAATTATGAAAAGTGCTTTGAATAGTGCTGAATCTAAGAAAAATAAAATAGTGAAAAGAGCTTATTGCAAAAAGCCAGAAATAAGCTGCTAACGGCTGAAAGCTAAAAGGCCAAAAAGAGGTTAAGAAATAAATTGTGTGAATGAATAACAGATGGCCCTATTTGATGCTAATGGTTAAGAGTGCGTATGTTAAATATGTTGAGGGGTGAAAGGGGAGGTCACAGGTTCGAGTCATGTGGCCTTCCTTTTTGGAAAACTTGTTTTTTTTGATTTTTTTTAAAACTTATAAAATAAGCAAATGTGACAAACTTTAAAAAAGCAACTTTTTACAAAATTCTAAAATAAGCTAGAAATAAGCTAATCTAACATGACAATTTTGGGGTTTTTTAACTAAATGACTTAAAACTAAAATGATTTGGCTTTTTTAAACACAATAAGCAAAGGTAAAAACAAAATAAGCTAAAATAGATTAGTACCTACACCTGATAAGCAAATCTAAACACAATTAAGCTAAGAAATCAAGCTGGAAAGCTTTAAAAAACTAATAAGCAAAATGGCCAAAACAGCTAGCCAAACAGCCCTAGGGACACTTTTGGGATTTTAAGCCCTTAAATAGATCCTTATTGTTATATGGCTTATAGCACTGAAAAGTTTGAACAATAAGCTATCTAAATCATCCAAGAGAAAAGAGTTTGAAACTCATTTAAGCCATGAAAAAGTCTAATGAAAAAGCTGGTTTACTCAATATGCTGAGTTTTTCAAGATTTTACAAAGACAAAAGAGTTTTTGCAGGCCTCAATTTAAGCTAGTAAAATAAGACAAAAATGCAAAATAAGTTAAAACAAATAAAATTCAACCTAAGATCTACTTGTGCAAACAAATTCAAAACCTAAATCTAACTTTAACTTAACTAAATTTGAAATTGAAATGTAGGCTTTTTAAAACTTATAATGACTACAGATTTTGACCAACCAAAAGTAAACTAAACAGACAACTAAATTACTGCATTTTGACCCTAAAATGAAACATAAACAACACTCACAACACCTTTTTGAACACAATTCCAATAGAAACAGTTTAAAAAGCTTTTAAAACAACAGTTTTAAAGGACTATTATGAAATACCTTAAAACTGGTTTTTAGACCTTTAAAAACTTTTGGAAACAGCTTATAACAACTTGAAAAGGCTTGTCAAAGTTGGCAAATTGACCCAAAACAATTTTAAAACCAATTTTGACCCATTTTACACCTTATGCTAAACACCCCTTTAAAAACCTTAAAACCATTTTTAAGCTATTTTAAACTGATTTAAGCCAAAGTTTTTAGAGACAGATGATGAAAAAGCAATATTAAGCAAAAATAAGCAGATTCCAAACACAAATAAGCACTTAAAATAAGAAACTAAGATAAGCAGTTTAAAGGCAATTTAAGACAGTTTTAAACTAAATCAAGAACAAAGTAAGTTTAGACTATAACAAGGCATGAATAAGCATAAAACAGCATATATAAGCATACATGAGCAGTTTAAAACAACAAATAAGCACATGAATAGTGAATAAGCAAAAATGAAAAAGAAGAACTTACAAATCCCTTTGCTCAAAATAAGGGTGATTAAGCTCTTAGGAGCTGGTCTACAAAGCTCCAGCTTGTTTTAAACAAGCTGGTAAGTCCATAAGCCCATCCCTTTTTGGCTTATCATCCAATATCAGCTGAGGTAATTTAGGAGAGGATTTTTTTGTGGTTTTTTATTTTTAAGACAGAAATGTAAATAAGCTTTTATATAGGCTTTGAATGAACCAAAAGCTTATATAAGAGCTTAATGACAGAATATAAAGGACAATTAAAGTAAATGACAATATTTTAAAAGAACTTAAAATTTCATTAACTTGCAAAAGATTACAATGCTTCAAAATTTAAATGACAAGAATTTAGATGACAGTAAAGTAAATGACAGTATTAAAATTGGTCAAATTAGTTAAAAACAAGACAAAAACAAATGAGCTACAATTGACCCTATTTCTACTAAAAATTCCAAGTCTTGGTCTTCACATTGTGCTTCTTCTGTGAGAGTGTTGAGAGGTTGTGCTTTCTTTATGAGAGAGTTAAAAATCATCATCATAGCTCTTCATTTTGCTTTGTCCCCAAGGTCTATAATCTCAGCTATTAATCTTGTTCATTATCTAATCATCCAATGAAATTAAAGGGGATTGCCAAGGTGGCATCGACCCATGTGATGTGGATGAGGTGGGAGAGTGATAGTTTTGTCCATGGGTGCAGGGGACGAGGTGAAAGAGACAGATGAACAGTGTCAATGGGGGGTTTTGGCGGGTAATTGTTTTGGGTTTGACCTGGAGGTTAGTTTTGGGGATTGGCAATTTAAGTCCTCCAAGGTGTATTGTGTGGTTGCAAGTTTAGTCCTTGTGGTGTAAAAGAGTTATGGAAATTGGCAGTTATGGCCCTTCAAGTTGTATGTTGTTGTTGCAGTCACGGTCCTTTAAGGACTAACGGTGTAACAAACTTAACAGCCGTTAGGCTGTTTGTTAGTAAACAAGCCTTAATGGTTTTGGGCTTAGTTAAGTGTGTTGGGCTGAAATTAGACTAAAGCCCAAAATGGTTTTAATAACCATTTAGTCTTCATAATGAGCACTAATGAGCTGACCCGGCCCATCAGATGGGTGCGGGTGGGCCCATTAAGTGTTTCTTCGGTTTTGGCTTCGTCTTCAACTTTTGACTTTGTCGGGGTTGACTTTGCCTTTTTACTTTTGTTGACTTTTTGGCTTTGACCTTTTCACTCTCTTTCCGTTCCGTGCTCGGTTTTGTCTGTTTTGGCTTTGTTTTTGTTCTTTTTGTTGATATCCGTTTCCTGCACAATATAAATCCAAAACACCCAAATATAATGTATTTTTGGTATGTTTTTAGTCTTTTAAGTCCGTTTTTATAGGCAAAGGGTATGTCTAATTAAACACATACCAAAATCTATTGCCGTGTCCTCACGTAATGCTATAAGTAAACACTTTAGAAAACCAAGAATCTCAATCCCCCTCGACTAATTACCTTAAAAAGTAGCTAAGTGTTCATCGAGGGGAATTAAAGAATCAACAATTTTGAAAAAGCCCCGTTTTGACCATTTTTAAATATTTACACTTATTTACACACATATTTTTGTATTTTTCATTTTTCTCATTTTTGTACTTTTCTTTTTAAGTAACTAACTAACATGTTTACTTTTGTTATTTTGTAACTTTTAGGGATCATAGAACAAGAAACATTTCAATCCTAAAACTGCCCCAAAAAGGTTAAATTCATCGTTCCCGACTTTTCACTTATTCCAAACCAAGCTTAAAACGAAATCACCGTTAAATATAAGTAGAGATGCTAACACTACTCATATTTGCAACTTGTAAACTTTTCACTCTCGACAATTATTATATCTTAGGTGAATGTGCCATTTCGAATTTCAACCATGGATCAACGTTTTGCAAAATTCTATGCTTCACGTTCCACCTGAGAATAATGAGTTTGAAGGCGAGATCATCCCATGTAGCGACTTTCGTCTCGGCACATCCCAACCTTGCGGCTAAGTGACCAGGCTTTTGACACCCCACAAAGACTAGTATCGAGACTCACGGACCTTCGGTTTTAAAAACTCTTAGATTTCCCATTTATACATAGCTTATTTAAAATGAAATTGTATTAGTTCAAAAACATATTTAAATTTATCATGGTTATGCCAGGCTTTTGACACCCCACAAAGACTAGTATCGAGACTCACGGACCTTCGGTTTTAAAAACTCTTAGATTTCCCGTTTATACATAGCTTATTTAAAATGAAATTGTCTTAGTTCAAAAACATATTTAAATTTATGAAAAAGATATTTTCCTTATATTTATTAAATCATATTTATTGCACTTAACATTAACATAACCATGATACAATTGAAATCCTCGACCTTTTTGAAGGCTGCAACATCGGTTGTGAGCCGGCAAGATGTAGCAAACTTTTATCAGTCTCGGATTATTATTCCTACTATGGGCCTTCTTTTGAAGACTGCCACATCGGTTGTGAGCCGGCAAAAGGCAGCAAACTTTTATCAGCCCACAATTTACCTTATTTATCATCATATTTTTTATTATTATTATTATTTTTTAATTTTCAAAAAAGAGACGTACTTATTAGTCCGCGTTTTAGGAGACTTATGGGAGAAAAAGCCACAAAATACACTTATGAGCTCTTAAGATTTCCAAATAATCCTTGTTTAGCATCCAACTCATACTTAACTTTATCATTTTTCGTCCTTCGCGAATTTCTGCGAATGCTTAGTCTAAAAGTTAAAGAAACAAAGCTTAGAGCTCAACACGCTCGATCGAGTCAAAATTTATTCTTATTCTACCCAGCAGGAAAGTTAAAATTGTGACAAAACACTTATTTTCTTTTTGAAAATTTTTATTTTTTTTCATTTTTATTGGTATTTTGGTGGTAAAAACAGGATTACGTGCAAACAACGGCTGCAGGCACAATCAAATTGATAGACCCCCCATACTAGAACTAAACATTGTCCTCAATGTTTTAAGAAGGGTCTCTACGTAAATCCTAAGCCGTTTATTAAGTATGCTCAAAGATAAATGTTAGTCGATAAGATTTGGATATTGGATTCCCAAAATGAAGATGAGGATATGAAGATCGAGTGATCAATGGACAAAACTATGAGCACAAGTCTTCAAAATCCAGGAAATCCTTTACATACAACACAAAACAAAGCATGGAACTCTGGAAAGAGGCGAGGTCTTACACAACACACTCATTTCATTACTACTATATAATGATATTAGGATAAGCATTGTGTTGCCATCCCTCGAAGCACTTGTTTAAGGTAACTTAGCTTTGACCGATCCCCTGATACTTGAACCTGTCAAGGGGGTAGAAATGTAGCACTGAAACATCCAAAAACGGATGTCTCAGAAAAATCTCCCTCGGGCTTATATCCATAATTTTTTAATGACTTTGGAAAGCTTTTAGGGACCCCGATGAGATATTTCCGGGAGGTAAGAGAAGTAATGAATACTCCTTTAGAAGTGAGAATTCCCGGGGCTGAAAATTTTTCCTTATTTTCGGCTGAAAATGATGTTAGAGTTTTTGGACCCAGGAACTTCTTTGTAGAAAGGAAGTTCATAAAGAGGAGGATTAAAATCCTCAAGAATTAAAGAAGCATTAGTGGTCTTCTTTACATTCTTTGCACAGTTGGTGACTCGAATAGTGACTTCAAAAAGGTTCTCATGAATGAGTATACCCGGATTAAATACTTTGTCCTCGTTATCGGTTGAAGTTAAAGTATCAACCTCAGAAAATCTCATAGAAACCCCGAGTACACTCGGAGGGACGGAAGAAATCAATTGATCTAGGGGGATCTAGTTCATCAATCAAGAGTTTTAACTCTTTGATTTTATCTTCTTGGAGTCAAATAGATCATCATAAACATCATCATTATCGGACTCAAGTTCAACAAGATCATCATCGACATCATCATATAACTGTGGAGATGAATAATTAAGAGTATGTTCATTGGTGAACATCTTGGGAATGGTATCAACAAGATTGTTATTAGGATCTGCAAGATTACCCTCATATACGATCCTCGAGAATAGATCCATTTCCTCTGGTAGGATACATTGTTAAGAAATATTTATTTCTCTAGGATCAGAATCGGATATCAAAAGGAAGATCATCATTTCTGGTGGATGTGATAAGAGCGAGTTCCCGGCGAACTCCTCAAGTAAAAAGAGAGACAGGATCATTTCTTTCCCGGTGGAATGAATGCATCTTGCGAAAGATAAGCTTCGAATTCTTCCTAAATTAAATCACTTTCTTCGAAGGAAGTATTTGGGGGGAGAAGAAGACTTGGTCATGGGTTCCAAAATCGGAGTGGGATTGCCACTCAATGGATTGATAACTTCTGGTGAAGTTAAATCGGTATGAGAAGAAAAAGTGGGATTGCCACTTTGATGATTTGTTGCCTTTTCATTTGCAAACAAGTCCTCAAGATAATCTTTATGAGAGACATTATAGATGTCAATCATGTTGATTGATTCTTTTTTAGGCTTGTTAGAATAGCTTAAAGTATCATGGCTCATGTTCAAGATTAATCTTTCGTCACCATCACGAAGAATCATTTCTTCTCCGTAAACGTCAATCAAAGCATGAGCGGTCCGTAAGAAAAGGGTTTCCCAAGTTGGGGGGACCACGAGGACTCGCTTTCTTATCACTGAGGCCAAAATCAGCAGGGAATGTGAACTTTCCAACTGGAACAAAGACATCTCTTGCAATTCCAGCCGGTGTACAAATTGCCCGATTAGCTAGTTCAAGGGTCATGCAGGTGGAAATAAGCTCGGGTAAACCTAACTTTTTCAAAACCGAAAGTGGCATCAAGTTGATGCTAGCACCTAGATCGGCTAGGGCTTTGCACTTGAGCTCACTAAAACCACACGGAATGAGAAATTTTCCTAGCGGTCCCTAGTTTTTTTGGGTAAGTCGTATGGATAACCGTTGAGACTTTTCATTGAAGGGGTATGTTTGCCAGCTCTAAAAGTTTCTTTTATTGGATACGGTGACTTTTAAGATCTTTTGGTATTTCGGGCTTAGATCATAGCATCGGCAAAGAGAGATATTGATATTGAAGTTGTTTTGAACATTGCCAATTTTGTTTTGGACAAAATTTTTAGACGTTTCATCTTTCTCTTGTCATTTTTCTTGGTGCATTCTTGAAGGATAAGGGATATTGGGGGTGAAGAGGATCTTTTTTGTGCACTACATAATTCTTTAGAGAAGTTGGTTTAGCTTTTTGGACAAGAGGAGGTGGGACCTTAATGGTATACTCAGCGAGTTTCAGGTCCGTTAAAGTCTCCTCTACACGTTCATCCTCCTCCGGATTAATGAATGGAGGAGGCATAGGAACGGAAGGTCCATCAAGAACAAGACCACTTTGGGTGGTGATGGCTTATCATTCACTTTCGGGTTAGCAATGGTGTTGCTAGGGAGAGATCCCGTACCCGAGGTAGAAGCGGTGTTCATTTGAAAAAAGCTAGCCATCATGTTCTTAAGCTCATTGGTTTGGTTTGACATTGAAGCTTGAATCGAAGTTTGCATTTCATTTCTTAACTCATTTTTCACATTGTTAATTTGAGCTTGCATGGCTTTTTATATTACCCTGTTCTATCTTCCTTTAATTTTCTCCAATCACTTAAAAGGTTCCAACTTGTTTTGTGAGTTGAAAGCTTGATAAGATGTATCTTGATTGAAATTGTTTCCTCGATTATATCCTTGAGGTTGGCTAAACCGCTTTTGATTATTTTGCACGTTTGGTTGAGCAAAACCCGGTGGTCGAATTTGATTAGCCATACTCGGAGGACGATAACCGCAATTACCCTGATTGTAGTTAACCGCGACTGTTGAAACATATCCTTGAATATTATCCTGAAAAATGTTGCCCATCGGCGCGGCGAGACACTGTAATAAGGGATGAGCAACCACCGCAAAGTAACACAAATTTCCTCAACGTTTTACACGAAAGCGGGAGGTGGGGGTGCTTGAAATGTTTGAGAATGCGGTCATGCGGTAGACACGAAACACTTGTTTGCTGATTTACTGCATGAGTAAGTTTGGCTATCTCAGAGGAAGAAGAAGAATTAACATCACTTGATTTCACTTGAGAAACAATCGATTTGTTTCGTGAATTGCGGACCTTGGATTTGTTTTCGATAATCGTCAACACATCTTGAGTACGTCTTTCCAAAAGATTGCCACCGGCGGCAGAATTCAAAGAATCTTGGTCGGCCAGGTTTAAGGCATTGTAGAAGGTATCAGTTGACTGCAATATCCGGTAAAAACCATGATGAGGGCATGCACGAAGGAGATCTTTGTAATGGTCCCATGCCTCATGAAATGATTCATCAAAACGTTGTTGAAAGTTGGAAATTTCATTTCGGAGATTTGTCGTTCTTGAGGGAGGAAAGAATTCATTGATGAATTTGGAAACAAGATCTTCCCAAGTGAGAATAGAACGAGGGGGTTCTTTTTTGAGCCAACGACGAGCTGCCCCCACAAGAGAGAATGGAAAAAGCATAAGCTTAATCGCTGAATTAGGCACATCCTTGTATTTTATTGTGGAAGTTATTTTGTTAAACCAACAAATGTGATCATGAGGATTGTCTTTCTCAAGTCCGAAGAATTGGTCCGAAGTATCATCATTAATGCGCACTATGCTTGAGGACTCGAAATGCTCAGCAAGAATTGGTGGAACCACGATTGCCTCCGCATAACCCTCGGTGGGTGCACGGAGCAATTCCGCCATAGTACGTTGATCGGCCATCGTATCTACGGGAGATTCTTCAAGAGAAAAAGGTTGCTTTGAACGTCTACGGTTACGACGTTTCGGATTTGAAGTAGTTGGATTAGGAGAAGATTCACCAACTAGATTCGAAGAAGAGCGAGTGCGCATGCACTAAATACAAGAACAACACAATATTTTTGGTAACCGGATGTTAAAAGTCCACGGTAGCTCTTTAAACTACGCACAAGAGAGCGGAAGGAATTAGCACGCCGAAGCGATTTAAAAGCGTTCTTCCTTTTTGGGCGATGTTCCTTGGATCAAGCCCGCCTTATACCCTCCTTATAGTTTGTAATTCAAAGGTGAGCCGATTATAACGATTAACAACACGATTTGTTTTGTTGGTTTTTTTTATTTTTTTTGGTACTTTCAATACTTTAGGAAAAGTATTGTTGGTATTTTTTATTAATTTTTAACAACAAACGGAAAATGATAACTTCACGAGGAAGGGTCTTCAAAAACTAATCTTCAAACGAAACACGAATATCGTATCACACCTCCCCGGCAACGGCGCCAAAAATTGATCGGTCCCTTTTAGTATATATATATGTATAAATAATATAAATACGTAATAAGGATAAGATCAATAATAAGAGAGATAAGTATTCCGTAAGGCTTTTAAAAGATTTTTTACTTTTATCCAAAGCAAAAAACCCTAAAAAACCCTTCCCATGTCATTTCCCGTTGAGGCGTGAATTAAGAATCGGGATTAAGTTCGTGATCACGTTTTTGAATGACTCAATGATTTTTGGGTTTGGATTCTATTTCTACAATTTAAAATGAACAAATAAGTCACAGAAACCCTAAAACGATAGCAATTTAAGTTAAAAACCTAAAAACGATAACGGGATCAAATCCCGTTCTTTAAAAATCGAAATTCTAAAAATTTAACCCTACGAATGGAAATTTAATTTTCCTAAGTCCTAAACGATAAAAGAAAATTAAAAAAAAAGAATTATATTTTTTTGATTTTTATTTTATTTAATATGAATTAAAAACAGTTTTAATCTAAATTAAATATTACAAATGCTAAACTATTTTGGAAAAATCTGAAAAAATGCAGGAAAATACTTATAAATAAGCTATAAATAAGCCACAAAGGGCTGATAAGCAAAAGGGGAAAAGGGATAAATACTTAATGGTGTAACATAAGACTAGATGGACCTACTGGTGCTAATGGTTAGTTGTGTGTTGTGTTGTGTTGTTTGGGACGTGGTGTGCAAAGGGAGATGGTACATTTCGACCCTAGTATGGCCTCTCCTTTTTTAATTAAAACAGTTTTTTTCTTTTTCTTTTTAAAAACTTGTTACACTCAGCCAAAATAACTCAACTTTTAAAAAAGTAACTTTTTATAAAACTCAAAAATAAGCTGGTGAGAAGCAAAAGAAAAAGTGACAGTTTTTACTTTTTTTTACACTAAGACTTAAAGCTAAACTGGTTGGCTTTTTAAAACACAATAAGCAAATGCAACTACAAAATAAGCAAATACAGATATACACCTACACCTAATAAGCACTTGTGAATAATATTAAGCCAAGTAAATAAGCAGAAAAGCTTGAAAAAGCAAATAAGCTATAAGCTAAACACAGTTAACAAACAAGCCTAACAGAGACCACTTTCTGTTTTTTTAGATTTTAAGCCCTTAAATAGATCCTTATTGTTATATGGCTTATAGCACTGAAAAGTTTGAACAATAAGCTATCTAAATCATCCAAGAGAAAAGAGTTTGAAACTCATTTAAGCCATGAAAAAGTCTAATGAAAAAGCTGGTTTACTCAATATGCTGAGTTTTTCAAGATTTTACAAAGACAAAAGAGTTTTTGCAGGCCTCAATTTAAGCTAGTAAAATAAGACAAAAATGCAAAATAAGTTAAAACAAATAAAATTCAACCTAAGATCTACTTGTGCAAACAAATTCAAAACCTAAATCTAACTTTAACTTAACTAAATTTAAAATTGAAATATGGGCTTTTTAAAACATAAAATGACTACAGATTTTGACCAACCAAAAGTAAACAAAATAGACAACTAAACTACTGCATTTTGACCCTAAAATGAAACATAAACAACACTCACAACACCTTTTTGAACAAAATTCCAATAGAAACAGTTTAAAAAGCTTTTAAAACCACAGTTTTAAAGGACTATTATGAAATACCTTAAAACTAGTTTTTAGACTTTTAAAAACTTTTGGAAACAGCTTATAACAACTTGAAAAGGCTTGTCAAAGTTGGTAAATTGACCCAAAACAGTTTTAAAACCAATTTTGACCCATTTTACACCTTATGCCAAACACCCCTTTAAAAACCTTAAAACCATTTTTAAGCTATTTTAAACTCATTTAAGCCAAAGTTTTTAAAGACAGATGATGAAAAAGCAATATTAAGCAAAAATAAGCAGATTCCAAACACAAATAAGCACTTAAAATAAGAAACTAAGATAAGCAGTTTAAAGGCAATTTAAGACAGTTTTAAACTAAATCAAGAACAAAGTAAGTTTAGACTATAACAAGGCATGAATAAGCATAAAACAACATATATAAGCATACATAAGCAGTTTAAAACAGTAAATAAGCACATGAACAGTGAATAAGCAAAAATAAAAAAGAAGAACTCACAAATCCCTTTGCTCAAAACAAGGGTGATTAAGCTCTTAGGAGCTGGTCTACAAAGCTCCAGCTTATTTTAAACAAGCTGGTAAGTCTATAAGCCCATCCCTTTTTAGCTTATCATCCAATATCAGCTGAGGTAATTTAGGAGAGGATTTTTTTGTGATTTTTTATTTTTAAGATAGAAATGTAAATAAGCTTTTATATAGGCTTTGAATGAACCAAAAGCTTATGAAGAGCTTAATGACAGAATTTAAAGGACAATTAAAGTAAATGACAATATTTTAAAAGAACTTAAAATTACATTAACTTGCAAAAGATTACAATGCTTCAAAATTTAAATGACAAGAATTTAAATGACAGTAAAGTAAATGACAGTATTAAAAATGGTCAAATTAGTTAAAAACAAGACAAAAACAAATGAGCTACAATTGACCCTATTTCTACTAAAAATTCTAAGTCTTGGTCTTCACATTGTGCTTCTTCTATGAGAGTGTTGATAGGTTGTGCTTTCTTTGTGAGAGAGTCAAAAATCATCATCATAGCCCTTCATTTTGCTTTGTCCCCAAGGTTTATATTCTCAGCCATCAATCTTGTTCATTATCTCATCATCCAATGAAATAAAAGGGGATTGCCAAGGTGGCATCGACCCATGTGATGTGGATGAGGTGGGAGAGTGCACTAGTACAAAAAGTGGTATTGGTCACACCAAAAATGTGTGACTATATACATATAGTCACACACGCGAAAAGTTTCGTATGTGACAAAAGGTCGCGCGGCCGTAGGTCACCTACGGTCACGCATTCGAGTTAGTCACACATAAGGAAGCTTTAGTTTCCGTATCCACATTTTTTGTGTGACTAAATAGGTACAATTTAGTGACCATAAACAATGTACAACCAACAAAGCATGTTTTTTTTGTATATTTAGTCACATATGATTAAACATAGAGTGGCCAAAAGTGTTAATAAGTGTGACCATATGCTGTTTAAAGTGAAGAAATGTGTATTTTGTGTGACAATTGTTCATCCAATGGCCACATGAATTTTATGTTTGTGTGGCCTTTTGTAATATTTAGTCACACAAAGCATGTTTGTTTTGGGTATTTAGTCACATACAATTAAGCATAAAGTGACCAAAAGTGTGACCATATGCCGCTTAAAGCATAAAGTGAAGAAATGGGTATTTTGTGTGACTATTGATCATTCAATGGCCACATTACTTTTATGTTTGTGTGGCCTTTTTTAATATTTAGTCACACAAAGCATGTTTTTTTTGGGTATTTAGTCACATACAATTAAGCATAAAGTGGCCAAAAGTGTTAATAAGTGTGACCATATGTTGTTTAAAGTAAAGAAATGTGTATTTTGTGTGACTATTGATCATCCAATGGCCACATGAATTTTATGTTTGTGTGACCTTTTGTAATATTTAGTCACACAAAGCATGTTTGTTTTGGGTATTTAGTCACATACAATTAAGCATAAAGTGGCCAAAAGGGTTAATAAGTGTGACCATATGCTCTTTAAAGTGAAGAAATTTGTATTTTGTGTGACTATTGATCATCCAATGGCCATATGAATTTTATGTTTGTGTGGCCTTTTGTAATATTTAGTCACACAAAGCATGTTTGTTTTGGGTATTTAGTCACATACAATTAAGCATAAAGTGGCCAAAAGTGTTAATAAGTGTGACCATATGCTCTTTAAAGTGAAGAAATTTGTATTTTGTGTGACTATTGATCATCCAATGGCCACATGAATTTTATGTTTGTGTGGCCTTTTGTAATATTTAGTCACACAAAGCATGTTTGTTTTGGGTATTTAGTCACATACATTAAGATTAAAGTGGCCTCCAAAAAGTCTTGTTAATAAGTGTGACCATATGCTGTTTAAAGTGAAGAAATGTGTATTTTGTGTGACTATTGTTCATCCATTGGCCACATGAATTTTATGTTTGTGTGGCCTTTTGTAATATTTAGTCACACAAAGCATGTTTTACAGAGGATCTAAACCTCTATGCTCAAAATGCAACTATCACCATGTTGGTCAGTGTGCTCCAAAATGCCACAGGTGCAACAGAGTTGGCCATTTGGTACGTGATTGTATAAATGCCAATACTGCTAACAACCAAAGGGGCACTGGGGCAGGTCATAAACCTACTTGCTATGAGTGTGGAGCCCAGGGACATTTCAATAGGGAGTATCCAAAGCTGAAAAACAACAACTGTGGTAACCAAGGTGGAAATGGCAATGCTCCAGCAAAAGTGTATGCGGTAGGCCGTGCAGGGACAAACCCAGACTCAAACGTCGTTACGAGTACGTTCCTTCTAAACAACCGTTATGCTTCTGTCTTATTTGATACTGGTGCCGATAGAAGCTTTGTGTCTACTGCATTTTGGTCCCAAATTAATATCACACCATCTAACTCAGATCATTATTATGATGTTGAACTAGCTGACCGGAGAATAATTAGGTTAAACTCTATCATTCGGGGTTATACATTAAATTTCCTAAATCACCCATTCAACGTAGACTTAATGCCCATAGAACTTGGTAGTTTTGACGTCATAATTGGTATGGATTGGTTGGTAAGGTACCAAGTTGTCATTGTTTGTGTCGAGAAAATCGTTCGTATTGCCGGGGGAAATGAAACCTTAATTGTTCGTGGTGATGGAAGTGACCGGGGAAACGAGACTCGTTTGAACATCATCTCATGCACTAAAATGCAGAAGTGCAAGCTAAAAGGATGTCCTATCTTTTGGGCACATGTTACTACAAAGGAGATTGAACACAATTCGAAGAAGAAGCGACTTGAGGATGTACCAATCGTTTGAAATTTTCCTGAAGTATTTCCTGAAGACTTGTCGGGTCTTCCACCGACTCGACAAGTGGATTACCAAATCAATTTGATACCACTAGTACAAAAAGTGGATTTGGCTACACCAAAAAAGTATGATGATATACATATAGTCACACATGCATTTTTGAATGTGTGTAACAAAAGGTCGCGCGATCGGAGGGTGTTTATGGTCATATTTTTGAGTTAATGTCCGTATCCATTAAAAAACAGTGACCAAAAGTGTTAATAATTGTGACCATAAACACTGTACAAGCACACAAAGCATGTTTTTTGTATATTTAGTGATATACAATTAAAGTGAAGAAATATGTATTTTATGTGACTAATGTTCATCCAATGGCCACATGAATTGTATGTTTGTGTGGCCTTTTGTAATATTTAGTCACACAAAGCGAGTTTGTTTTGGGTATTTAGTCGCATACAATTAAGCATAAAGTGGCCAAAAGTGTTAATAAGTGTGACCATATGCAGTTTAAAGTGAAGTAAAAGTATATTTTGTGTGACTATTGTTCATACAATGGCCACATGAATATTATGTTTGTGTGGCCTTTTGAAATATTTAGTCATACAAAGCATCTTTGTTTTCTGTATTTAGTCACATACAATTAAGCATAAAGTGGCTAAAATTGTTAATAAGTGTGACCATATGCTCTTTAAAGTGAAGAAATGTGTATTTTTGTGACTATTGTTCATCCAATGGCCACATGAATTTTATATTTGTGTGGCCTTTTGTAATATTTAGTCACACTGATTCGCTGATAGTATATATATAAAATATATAAGAATCAAATCAATAATAAAAAGATTCCGGAAGAGATATTCCCGGG